>PVKA01044285.1:0-16268 GCA_004027165.1 Ctenomys sociabilis | reverse complement strand
TTTTTTTTTTTTTTTGTCTTTTTTGAGACAGGGTCCCACTATGCAGTTCAGGCTGGCCTTAAACTCACTTTGTAGCTCAGGATGGTCTCGAACTCACAACAATCCTCCTGCCTCAGCCTCCCGAGTGCTGGGATTACAGGCATGCGCCACCACGCCCGGCATGGAGCAGAGTTCTTCAAGTCCTACACGAAAACAAATTCCAGCCCAGACTACTATACCCTGCAAAACTCTCTTTCAAGTTTGATGGAGAAGTGAAATACTTGCATGACAAAGAACAACTAAAGAATTTCAAGATGACAAAGCCATCCCTTCACAGGCTCCTGAAAGAGGTTCTAGAGAGAGACCACAATGACCAGAACTCCATGAAAGAGAATGGAAGGAACCCACTGAACAGGACAGTAAATTAAACACAGGTTACAAAGGAGTAAACAATACCAGGTAAATATCATGACAAACATAAGTCAGCACATTTCAATTATAACAATAAATGTAAACGGACTCAATTCTCCAATTAAGAGAAATAGACTGGCACAGCGGATTAGGAAACAAAATCCAACAATATTCTGTATACAAGAAACACACTTAACACAAAAGGACATTCATAGGCTCAAAGTCAAAGGATGAAAAACAATACTACATGCCCCAGCACCTCATTCTGTAAATTATCCAAAGTGGGTCACTCTGCATCCACAACCTCTCCTGTCATCTTTATGTTAAAAATGCCTAAACCTTTATGTTCAACTCAGCCCACTCATGCCAGTTTCACGTGTCACCACTCGGTTCTACTCATCTGTACCCCAATGCCTAGTGGGCATTTAAAAAAAAATTCTTCGTAAACATCTCAAATTAAACAAGTTCAGAACTGAATTTATTTTGCCCCTGCCCCCAATTTCCCCCTTTGTGCATCTTGGGAACTAATTCCCACCCACTCAAATATCCAATCCTGATGCCCCCTCCTCCCTCACCTTTTAGTTGTGGATACAGTTAAAGGCCTAATGATCTCTTTCAATTTTTCTCTACTCAAGTATTTTTTTATTCAAACAGATACTATCCTGATTTGTTCAGTCACCATTTCCCATCACAAGGGTTTAGTGCTTCAAACTGGTCTGCCTATATCCAAATTTGCTACCAGTCAAGTATTTTCTTTGATTCTAAAACAGAAGTGAGCATTCTGTGGCTTGGAACCCTTCTGTGACTCCCCAGTTACAGCAGGCTGATGAGCGGTCATTTGCGAGTGGAGCATGAAACTCCTCATGATGTGGCTTAAAAGCTTCACGCTCTTCTCCCTGTGTCTGATTTATTTCATTTAGGCTCTAGTGGATCCATTTTCCACTAGGATAAATGATTCAAATTTATCCTTCTTCATGATGGAATGCTACTCCATTATTTATGTATACATCACATTTCTGGATTTTTGATTATTTATTCATTTGTTGATGGACATATAGGCTGCTACTGTGAACTGTGCTTTTACCTAGTGTAATATGATGTCTTTAACTCTTTTGGAGATACCCAGAAGCTATACAGGTGAATTTTCCCTACCTTTACTGGTCCATGGGGTGTTTAGTTTGATTTGCTGTGGCCTTTTAAAATTAACTTATGAGTTAATAAATATTGCCTATTTCATTGGGAGGGGGAGAAAGCTGCCAACTATATAGGCCAGGTACTCATACAAAGTACTCCACATGTTTAACCATTGGGAAAATTCAGATCAAAACCACTTTGAGATTTTTATCTCATCTCAATTAGCATAGCTGTATCAAGAAGGCAGAAAACAGTAAATGCTGCAAGGATGCAGAGAGAAAAGAAACTTACACTGTTTGTGGAAGTGTAAATTATGGTAGCTTCAAGGAAATCAGTATAAAGGTCCCTTGACAAAACTAAAAATACAATGTCATATGATCCAGTTACACCACACCTTGGTGTATACTTAAGAGAATTAAAGTCAGCATACTATAGAAATAACTATACACTCATGCTTATTATGCCACAGTTGACAACAGCCAAGATATGGAACCAGTCTAGACACCCATGAGTGAATGAATGGATAAATAAAATGTAGCATATATCCATAGCTGAGTATGATTTAGCCATAAAAGCAACTGTGACAATGCAGGAAAGTGAAAGGAACTGGTGACTATCATATCAAATAAAATAAGCCAGACTCAGACAGGCATCACATGTCTTCCCTAATATGTATGGAATCTCCAAAACTTAAGATTACATGAAAGTAGAAGATAAATTGGTAGATAAGAGGACAAAAATAAGGAGAGGAGATGGTTATGTAAGGGAGGGCAATAGGTATTGTAGATTGGATCAATTATGTTATATATAACATGCTACAATGAAACCCAGTATTTTATAAAATGAATATGCACTAAGTAAAATGTTGAAAAAAGTGTTAAAAAGGACATAGGTCAAGTTTGTAATTTTCAAACTTATTTGAACATAGGCTATCACACAATTTTCACTAGTGTTGCTTGTTGGATATAGAAAACAGGCATTCGTAGTTCATAAGACAGCACAGGTTTCAGATGAGAGGGGCCCTGAGATTGAACCACACAAGTCAGAACTCAATGACTTCAGCCAAGTTATTTATCCTGAGTTTCTGTTTACTAATCTACAAAACTGAGTCAATTCTCTCAATCTTCTGTTGAGGGTTAAGTTAGACAAACTAATAATATACCTAGTTTAGTGCCCAGCAACGCTAAGCCTTCAACAGATTTTCTTTTTTTTTTGGAATTTGAACATAATATGTATTTATTATCTCCCACTTTGTGTGAATCAGGAGTTTGATAACAGACTGACAGTTTCAGAGACTAAGTCAGGATACTGAAGAATGGTGTGCTCATATCAGAGATTCAACCAGGAAAAAATGTATTACCAAGTACCAGTGGTTTTTTTATTTTTTATTTTTGTTCTATTGAAGTACAAATATCAATGAGACACTTTTAAGATACCCTGACAAGACGGATTTGATAAATTAATACATTGCAAACTGTTTTCATATTGTTTTGGTATCATAGAAGGTGCACGTATGGTATTATACTTACAGACATTATACCGTATGTCTCTTATCAGTAAATAAAGAGTGTAGCTGTTTGCATATCTTACTTTTTATACCTGAATTACATCAAAGATTCAATAATTAATAAAAAAAAGAATAATAGGTGGCAATGAAAGAGCAGGAAATAACAAAAGACATAAAAAGACTCTTTACAGAAGTAAAAGCAGAAAACTTTTCAAATATGAGAAAACAATCTGAAATAATGAATAACATCAAGAAGTCAGCCAGGGCCAGCCAAATAGCTCAACAGATTGATGCACGTGCAAGCAAGTGCAGGAACCAGGGATTCAATCCCCAGGCCTGCTGTGCTAGCCCCATTCCCAGAGTGCACTGAAACAGCAACTGAGATTGGGCATGGTGGCATGCACCTGTAATCCCAGCACTTGGGGGGCTGTAAACAAGAGAATCACTATGAGTCCAATCTAGTAGTTAGACCCTGAACACCCTGTAGACCCTTCCCTAAAAAAATACAGAAAAAATTAAAAAGTCAGCCATTAACACATGCTGGAGGGAGGGGATGTGGGGGAAAAAGGAACCCTTCTGCACTGTTGGTAGATCTCATTCAATCCAGCTATTCTCCTCCAGGGGATTTTTCCAGAACTGAAAACATCATACCACAGTGACATATGTGCACCCATGTTTATAACAGCATAATTTATCATAGCTAAATCTTGGAAACAACCCAAATGCCCATCAACTGAGGAATGGATAAAGAAGACATAGTATTTTTAGTCAATGGAGTATTATTCAGCTATAGAACTGGATAAATTTGAGACTTGTATTGGTAAATGGATGCAACTAGAGATCATACTCTTAAGTGAAATAAATCAGGCACACATATGCAAACATCATATTGTCTCCTTAGTGTGAGAACCTGAAAGAGAAAATAAAATATGAAAGGCACAATAGATATTGAGAAAAGGGAATGAATCGATTCAAAAGGAAAGAACTGCTGAGTTCAGGAAAATGATAAGAGGGAGTGAGAAAGTGAAATATCTATGTATATAAGCAGGATGGTTTAGACAACTGTACTGTGGATTTCTCACGGTCTATGAAAAAGAGCAGTTAATGCTTAATTAAGTCTCCTTTTTTCAACTGTCTGTCCTTTTTTTCTTCTTAATTTCTTACATATTTTTTTCTTATTCCAGTTTTTCATGCATGTATCTAGTAATATGAACTAACAGAAAGCAACACTATGCATTACAACAAATACTGTGAAATTCACATTATTTTGTTAAGGGAAATTCTGTATCCTTGTAATTGTTCTGTTTTAATACTATTTGGTATTCTTCTTAAAAAATAAAAATGAATTTAAAAAAGATTTGTGCAAAAGGATCAAAAATGATCAAGATATAATGTATATACATGTGCCAATTCCTTGAAAGCAATGTAACCATTACATATCCCAAACATACATCAACAAAAAAATAGGTGAACAGATTAATGTCATGAGTATCAAAACATAGTATTTAAATCTCAATACGTGTTCCATAAACACTTATTACATGTCAAATGTGTGAAGAGAGCTTCCAAAATACTGGATATACAAAAGAAACAAGTTAGGGGCCAGGGATATGGGTCAATGGAATAAGCACTTCCCTGGCAAGCTTATTCCAGGGCCTGAGTTCAGTCCCCAGTTCCTCAAAAAAAAAACAAAAAGAAAGAAAGAAAGAAAAAGAAAAAGAAACAAGATCTCTATCCTTAAGAGTTCACTCTATGTAAACATATAAAACACATTATGATACAATGCCCTATAATAAGTCATATATGCAAAGGGCATTAGAGGCAAAAGAAGGAATCTGAACTCAGTTAATAAAAAACAAAAGTACATGGGTTTTTTGAAAAAAAAAAAAAAAAAAAAAAAAAAAAAAAAAAAAAAAAAAAAAAAAAAAAAAAAAAAAAAAAAAAAAAAAAAAAAAAAAAAAAAAAAAAAAAAAAAAAAAAAAAAAAAAAAATTCACCCAGTATGGCTTCAGCATATCTTGAGGGTCTCATATTACTTTTCTTAAGCATTAACTATCTGTTATGTTAGGCACCAAAAACTACAGACATGTAAATCATAGACACTGGAAAAGTAGTATCTGATGTGAGTATGAATGTAAGTGAGTTAGGAGAACAGGAGCATTTAGAAAGGTATATAGCATATACAAGTGATTTCTAAAACCAGAGTCTGGTGAATATAAACCTATAGGGGAATGACATAATTAAAAGTAGAACAGAATCATCAGATGCTATCAAAACGTTTTTGGTTTTTTGTTTGCTTGTTTGTTTGTTTTGTTTTTTGACATTTCAATATTTTATTGCCTGTGGAGCCCTCCCACACATACCCACGGTGGAGGTTGCCAGGTGTCACCAGGGGCCTGGACGGCAGCTGTAGCTGGCTCACTTAGTTGACAGCTTGGCCCACTCCATGTTAAGGATGAGGTGGTTGTAGCCAAAGCCAAACACACCAGCAATGGCATGTGCAGCACCCTCCTGGCAGTGGAAGCTCATAAACACAAAGTCCTTCGACTGCCCAGTGGTCTTGTCCTTGGCCAGGTAGATGTGGGAGATGGAGCCAAAGGGCCGGAAAAGCTCCTGCAGGTCAGTCTCATGTATATCCTCAGAGAGGTTGGTGACACAGATGGTGGCATTGTCATCAGCTCTTGTGTTTGGGCTGCATGGACTCCCCTTGTTGGCTGGCTCCATCCTGCAGGCTGGGAGGCACGTACTTACCTGTCTTGTTCTACACTGCCTACATTGGCTCAGCTCTCCCAGCAGCTTCTCCTTCTCACCAGTGGATAGACCCAGCTGTCAACCAGCTCCTTTTGCATGGGCCCCAGTATGTCCTTGCAGAGGAAGTGCGTGGTCCAAGGGTCACCCTTATAGATGGGACAGGACACAATCTTCTGGCCCTTGAGTTTGTTCATTGGGTCCTCCTCCTCCTCACAGTTCAGGTCCTCTTTGCTGGTGATGAAGGTCATGGAGACATCATCACTGAACATGTGGTGGCCACATTGGGTCCTGGTGGGTCAAATTCTGAGTTCCCAAACTTCTTTCATTTATTTCCTCTTACACCAGCCTTTGAGGCCTCTGGGTCTCAATCCTGAAGGTTCAGACAATCTTGAACTTCTTGCTATCCTCATCTATCTTGTACTCCATCAACATCTTTATGTTTTCATTGATTACCTACTTGGGAGGTGGCAGTGGAGCTCTAGGCAGAAGCTCAGGCTCTAAGCTGGTGTCCCCAGTGGCCAGGGGGATCCCCTTGAGTAGCTCACCGGTTGACATATTTGTTGTCCTCACCCTCCTCTTCCACCTGGTCTGCCCAGCTGAGCTTCGAATCAAAGTCTCCAGTTGGCATTGCTAACTATCCCCTCCACGCAACCCCACCCCAGGCCACAGAGCAGAAGGTAGTGACATATTTTAAGAAGGTCTTTCTGGCAGTCTGCTGGTCAGAATACAGGAGAAGAAGGACTAAAAAAATAGTATTAATGATGGGAATAGATAAAAGGAAGAAACACATGCAAATGGGACTCCGAAGAGAGGTCTAAATTTAGTAAAGGTGAAAGCAACAATACAATGGTCCCTCAATTTTTTTCCTAATCTCTGCATATCCCTAGTAGAAATATTTTCTTTGAGTATCTATTGTATCTGTACCTTTGCTGTTCTTTGTACCCATTTCTTCACTTGTCTTACACCCCTTTTGGCAAACTCAATTTGGGCAGAGACTGGGGCTAATGCCCTTTACATCCTCAGCAGGATCATAATTAGGGTGAGAGCAAAGATACATTCCTTTTGGATCATGCCAGTGCAAAGCTGAAATTCATCTTTATTTCAAAGTTGCTGATCATGTATTTTTGTGCATACATTTTGATTAAAATATATCTTGATATCTGAGTTTTGCAGCACCTCTTAAATTTTACACTTACCTAACCCCAGTCTCATTGCTGGTTTCCTCAAGTGCCTGTCTGACACAGTGCCTCAAAAAAAGTAGGCACTTATGTGCATGCTGAGTGTAGGAAAAGCAAATAAATGACAAAAGCAACAAGATGGATGATGGCAGACTCTTCACACAGACAGTGAATACAGGAGGAACAAAAGACTCTGAAAAAGGATAATGAGTTTATAATGCATGCCATAAGCCCTGCTTGGTGTATTACCTTACAGATTCATTCATTATTCAATGCTAGCAGCATTTACAGTAGGAAATCTTAAACATTGACAATACTCAAGGAATTGTCCATCTTTTTCAAAGCTTATATAAATATTATGAACATTATGGTAGTATTCAATTTCTTAGCTGAACTTATGAGTTAACACTGCCTAGGCCCCCAAGATGAGCAACTTATTAAGAATGTATCATCAAGAGTGCTATGAACCAAATACTTGGGTTCCTTTAAAACTCTAATGAGGGCAAAGTCCCTAGGAGTGGTCTTAGTGCCCTGAGCTGACCTGCTTCTTCCATCATGTGAGGACATAACAAGAAAGCACCATCTCTGTAACACAGAAATGGCCTTCCCTCTATATCAAATTCAATGATGCTAGCTAGGCATGGTGATGCAAGCCTATAATCCCAGCACTTGGGAGGCTGAAGCAGGTGGACTGCTGAACCCAAGACCAGCCAGGGCTACAAAGTAAATTCAAAAAGCTAGCCTGAAGTGCATAGTGAAACTATCTTAAAAAGACCTGGGGTGGGAGTGGTGGTTGCTGATGCCTTGAACTTGGACTTCCAGGGCCCTAAATTCCAAGCAATAATTTCCTATGGTTTATAAGTTACCTAATCTATGGCATTTTATCACAGCAGCCCAGATAGACAAAGAAAAACAGTATTTGATATTACTCCACAAAATAATCTATTAGCAAGGTCTAACCTGACCATTGCTTATAAAACAGCACTCACATCACTCAATTCTTTATTCTTGCTCATTTTTTCTGTCCACTCATACATTGTACATTTGTTTATTATTTTGTTTTCCCTTTAAAAAAAGATGAGTTCATATTAATGGGATTTGTCTGTTGATATTAATAGGATTCACCATTTCATAGGTGAATCTCTAAGTCTTGAGACTGGCTAGAGGTGGTTGCACAGAAACCACACAAATAAAATTAGGCTTCATGTGAAATGAAAACTAAGATAGAAGCTCACAAAATATAACAGAAATCCCTAGGAGCACAAAACAAAGATGTAACTGTACAACAGCACAGTAAGTTTGTCAGCTTATCTATAAGTTACCTTTGAGTATAACCAGTGTACTTGAGTCTTGGGTTTTAATAGTCTAGCAAAATGAGAACTAAATATTCTCAAAAGGTTACTGTCTTGGTCATCACTGACATAATAGAAAATGAAAAGAAACTTGTCTGTCTTGGTCTGATCTTTGTGAGACATTAAAGTCTCCATTAGCATTTTTCCTTTTTCTTTTTTTGGACAAGATTTTACAAGGTTGTTCAAGGTTGCTAGCCTTGAACCTGCAATCTCCTACCTCAGCTTCCCCAGTATGTGGAACCATGCCCTACTCCCTGAGAAGTCTTAAGCACAACCTGGACACAAATCTCTGGGGATTTAAATGTATACTCCGTACATGGTGTAGGAATCTCACCTTAGAAACTGAAATAAATACCAGTTCTTGGTGTGTTATTTACTGTTCCTCAATGCCAAACCCACCCTTGTTTGCCCTGCTTTAGCCATTAGAGCAAAACCATACAAATCTTCTCTTATACTCTGGCTCAATATAAAGCTTTGTTTAAAAAGTGTCATTAAGAATATGACCAGCCCAGTGAGAAAGTGACAAGTGGCTTCAAACAACCTGGTTTTATGTATTAAATACAATTTTAATAATGTCTAATTTCATGGAGTGTCATAGTCCCAGGCCTGTAATGATGAGGTTTCTTCACCCCTCCAGTAGAGGGCGCACTCTTATGAGCAGCTGTTGGAGCCAGTTGCTTCCTGGGTGCTTTACCAACAGTGGATTTACAGGCAGTCTGCTTGGTGCAAGCCGTGGTACAGGAACTTCCTTACCTTCTCCTTTGGCTGGAGCGTGGCAAGTGAGAGGTGGCACTGGTGTAAGACAGCAACAGCTTTAAATACAATTTTTAAAAGACTTATTTCTGAAATCTAGAAGAAGGTTAAAATATACAATTTTCAGCCAATCCATACTCTAGCCTTTCATGATAGGACTACATTTAAACCAAGCTGAATTCTTTGGCTACTAAAATTTCCCAGTTATATTTAACATCTGAATACATCTTCATCTGTTTCTGCTTGAAGGCAATAAACAGACTTTTGAAAACTTGTAAGACTGGTTATTTATATATCCTATTTAATATTCCAAGTATCTTTCCATTTCACAAAATGATAAATGGTTATGTACATTTTGACCATTGTAAACATGAAATCTATTTGAAGAAACCAGACTTCCTATTTTATAAATATAATGCTTATCAGTTTAATTCTAACTTGTTCTATATTAACTTTAACTCTCTACATTAAAACTGTGAGATGAAGAACACATTCCATCCTATAGTCTAGCTATTACTTGTAATGGTTAATTTCATGTTAACCTAATTTGGGCAATCAGAGTTACCCAAAGATGTAGTCTAACATTATTCCGTTACTATGCTTCTGAGTAAGCCTAACATACAAATATTTAGCCTCCCTAATGTGACTGGGCCTTGTCCAATCACTTGAGGGTCCGACTAGAACAAAAAGACTGATCTTTACTCAAATAAGATAATTTTTCCTGTCTGATGCCTTTGAAGGTGAAGTGAGGTGAGGTTTAGTTTTTTTGCTTTTATTTTATAAACTGAAAGTGAGTTGACTGAAGTTCCTCTCTACCAATAGCCATGTGCAGGTATCAGTTCTAATATATATATCAACACAGAGGAGCTGAAATATAGTCCTACTGACACCCAGATCTCTTGTGCCATTTATTTCCAAAGACTCATCCTGTCCCCTCCCTGCCCTCATTACAGTGGTCAATAAATTTCCTTTTGGCCTAAATTTGTTTAAACTAGGTTTCAGTTACAAGCAGAGGGGACAGAGTAAACCCCACTGTGCATAAATCATTATAGAAATTCATATAATTAATCTAAAAATAATCTAACTTCATATGTTTCATACAACCTGTTTTCTAAAAATTGATATTGTTTAAAAATCAAATACATTCAACATCTGCCCTAAAACCATCATTACTGTTGAAGCTACTTAAAATGCAAAGGATGTCCAGGAATAATGTCTCTTCCTTGTAACAAGGGACTCAGCAAATAAGTACAAAGAATTAAAAATTACAATGAGGCCTAGGTTCTCTGATGAATACTATGAGGCCCCATCAACTATACTGTGTAAAAATACCTAGTCTAATTAAAAATCTATAATCACTGAATCTTTAAAGAAAACTATACATATTTACAAAATGAGGTCAGTCATACATCAAATATTTTGAGGCATGTTTTTAAATTTAGTGTTTTCTTAGCTGACTAAAAGCTGAAAGTTATAAGTTTTGACATTACAGAATTCCTATTATAAAGAAATTATGAAGTTATTCATATGCAAGTAATAAAAATATTTGTGCTAAAGTTCCTCTTCAACAAGATCAATGTTATCCTAAAACAGATGAAAAGTGGTGGTGTGGATAATTAAATTTCAGAAAAACACAATCTTTGGAACTCAAGTTCAACTTGATTCAAAATCTGCAACCACCTACTATTTTTTAAAGTTCTGACAAATAGTTTTAATAGCTGCTTCTCTCACTGATCTTATATATTTTCCTGAATGATGTGGTAAGCAGCACAGCTGTGAATAAACAAAAAAGTAAAAGTGAAAATAATAAGCTAGCACACATACAGATTTCAAAAACCAACTCTGTTAAGAACTTAAGTCATAGGAGCTTGTCAGTGGTGCTGAGCATATGGCATGTTGTGCCACAGCAAGTTACTTGTATCACTGAAAGTTCTAAAAGGTTCCCCAGCACTTACACCCTCTCAGTATCATAGCTCCGGGTAACTTTTCTTTTTCACTCACACATGTTATCAACATCAGTAAATACTGTATTTCATAGTTCTTAGCCGTTGCCACTTCATGACACAGAACATTTACCTAAGAGTCAAAAATTCATCAGGTTTTAAATCTATAATAAGGAAAGAAGTTAATCAAAGTATATGCTAAAATAAAATTAGAGTTATTATAAGTAATATCAATGAAAAGTTTGAACAGCTTAAGTTATGTCTTAAATTTGTCAGGATGTCAAGAGATAACACAAGAGAAAAATCATGGAGCCAGGGAGATGGTGCAATGGAATAAGCACTTCCCTGACAAGTGCAAGGGCCTGAGTTTAATCCCTGGTTATGCCAAAAAATAAAATTAAAAATATTAAAAAGAGAAAAACCATGAACTTTTCAAAATTTCACAATCCAAAAAGGATAAATTATATTTGTCTTGTATATAAAACAAGGAAGAAGTATACTGGATCTAGGCCAGAGGACTCAATGATTGGTGAATTGGCTAAGAGCCTTTTTTTCATTATATTCTCTTTGATATTATTAGGAGGATTTGAATGTGTGCACTTTACACTCAGGTAAGTAATCTAAAATAAAAAGCAAGACCATGTAAGTCTTGTAAAAAAAGAAGATATATAAGTTACATGAAACAAAGTATACTGTATACTCAAGGGAGAAGAGATTCTATACATCTATGGAAAATGGGAGTAACAACACAAAGCTGGTACATAGGATAGGCTTTAAACAATGGAGAGAAGTCGGCTGTAATTCTGATTGGTTTTCCTTTGAATGTGAGCTCCTTCTTCTCTCTTGCAGCTTTCAGTATATTATTTGGATATTATGTCGGCTTCTAGTACTATGGTCATCCACTAGGAAAATAATTATTGAATTTTTGATATAATTCAGGTATAAAAAATAAGATAAGTAAACAGCTACACTCTTAATTTACTGATGAGACATCTGCTATAATAATGTCTGTAAGTATATCATGTATGCACCTTGTATAATACTAAAACAGTATGAAAATAGTTTGCAATGTATTAATTTATCGAATCTGTCTTGTTAAGGTGTCTTAAAACTGTCTGATTGATATTTGTACTTCAATAAAATAAAATAATAATAATAATAATAATAATAATAATAAACATAAACCCATTATTTTCTTTTTGGCTATGATACAGGACAAAAGTAGCAGGATGATAATAAAAACCAGAGTCTACATACATCAATATACCCCAAATTACAGCCCTAAAGCATAAAGACTACAAAAATAAATTTACCTTAACAGGTAGCTTTGTGGAACACGAAGCTCTAATACTAAAAGCCATGTATATTGTATGACACCAAAACATTACGAAAACATTTTGCAATGTATTAATTTGTCAAATCTGTCCTGTTAATTTGTCTTGAAACTGTCTCATTGCTATTTGTTCTTCAATAAAAATAATAATAATAATTAATTAATTAATAAACAATGGAGAACAGGTATGTAATAGAAATCATCCCGGAGAAGAATACCTGAGTACAGACACGAAGTTGGAAAGGGATGAGGCATGTTAGGAAAGTGTTAACTTAGAAATTTAAGTTACATGTAAGGTCATATATTCTTTTTCTATGGCAGCTGAATAAATTATGACACTTTTGGTACTTTCTAAACAACATAAATTTTTCATCTCATAATTTCTGTAGTCAAGAGTTCAAGCTTCTAAGGCCCTCTACTCAGGGTCTTATCAGAATGGAATAAAAGTTTGTTTATAGAATTATGATTCTGTTTAAAGCATAGGTCCTTTTCCAAGATCACTGGCTGTTGGCAGAATTCATTTCCTTGCAATTATAAGACTGAAACTCTCTGTTGTTTGTGACTGTTGGCCAGGAGCCCCTCAGCTTCTAGATACTATGTATAATTCTTTACCAAAGTGGTCCCTTCAATAGGCCCTTCCAAACTTCGAAGGTTTCTACTTCTAGAAAGAATGCAGGCCTACCCAGATAATGCCCCTTTTGGTTAACTTAGTCAATTGCTTCCTAACCTACTGACAGGTATGATGACTTGGTATATTCACAAGTTCTGCCCATAGACAAGGAATGTATTGAAGTATAGGTACTCCAGGATGTGTGACTCCTGAAAGGCATAAGAATTCTGCCTCGCCTAGTTGCTAAACATGAAAACAAAAATATCACAAAGATATGCCACAATTCGTTTCTCCGCCTATATTTCTGTGCCACAAATGATACTTTTAAAACATGCGTGCATAACTACAACTGCAACTGAAGATCTTTGACTATTCTTAGACTATTCTTTGACTATTATTGGTAGTTATTTATTACAAGGTCTGTCTTACAAACTGGGAGTATGTGCTTTAAATGAACTATTCATATACATAGCTACTGTATTCTTGGCTGGTTTGTTATTAGTACTAATGTTGAATTTACCAGAGTCCTACTTCATTCCTCAGACAGCATTTTTGTTGAATGTTTTCCAAATTTTGCCTTCACTTTTATGGCCTTATGTTAGTTGAAGTTACAAAAGCATTTTTAACTATTCTATGGTTATCTAGGCCTCATCTTATCATCCAAAAAAGAATTATAAACAGCTTATCTTTAGTGTAAGCAAACTAAGTTCTATAGCCTTCTGGATAAGAATACATATATTTAAACAATGAAGCCTCAAGAGTTAGACATACCAGGCCAGGGAAATAGTTCAGCAGTCTAAGTGTCTGCCTGGCAAGCACAAGGACCTGAGTTCCATCCCAGTGGGCCATGTCAAGTCAATCATGAAAACCAGGCATGATGGTACATACCTATAATCCCTGAAATGGAGAGGCTGAGGCAGGAGGATCACTAAAAGTCTGAGCTGCATAACAAGACCCTGAACCAAGGGCCAGAAAGCTTAGCAGCACAAGTGCCTGCCTAGTATATGCAAGGACCCGAGTTCAATCCCCAGTATCATCAAAAAAAAAAGAAATCATATTTTAAGGGCCAGCCAGATAGCTCAGAAGAGTAAAGCACCTGCTTAGGCAGAGCACAGAAGCTGGGGTTCGATTGGCAGCATGCTGTGCTGGCCTGTACCCCAGGGTACACTGAGACAGTGATTGAGATGGCATGATGGCACATGCCTGTAATCCCAGCACTTGGGAGGATAAAAACAGGAGGATCAAAATAAGTCTGATCTGTGTAGTGAGACCCTACAGACCCCGTATTAAATACATTTTTTAAAAAAGACCCTGTACCAAAAAAATTAATATTTTTTTTAATTTTTTAAGAAAAGGCATATCTATTTCCCCTTTGATTTTACAGGTTACATTTTGCTCATGGGCAAAACAAAAAGTAAAGCCTTGATAATTTTACCTGCTAATTAAGGAGGCAAATATTATATTGATAGATAAAGAAACAGAATATCATATATATGATTATTCATGACAATTCATCTAACATCATGACAGATACAGCTATTATTGCTTATGACCATATGGCATAGGTTCTAGAACTTTACATGGCTATTACATTGCTCTAGTGACTTAACAGGATAATCTCTATCCTTCTATTTTGATAAAAGCGCTAATATGGCTTCTTCTATGCAAGGGAGAATAAATCTCTTTGAACTAAGTCTGGATTACATCACAATAAACCCATCATAAATTGAAAGTGTACTATTTAAAATGTATAGTATTTAATATACCTAATCTAAACATAATTCCTTAGCCTAGCCTATCTTAAACATCTCAGAATACTTACATTGGCCTAAAATTGGGCAAAATCATCTACTATACATCAATTTTATGACATAATACTGAATATCTTAATAAAAGTGAAAAACAAAGTTCGTACAAATATTTTTTCACACCATCATAAAGTTAAAAAGTAAAAGAGCCAGGAAGATGGCTCAGTGGAATAAGTGTTTCCCTGGAAGTGCAAGGGCCTGAGTTCAATCCCCAGTTCTGCAAAATAAATAAATAAATAAGTCAGACCATTGTAAGTTAAACAATATACATATACATCTGTAATCAAACTCAGGGCCTTGTGCCTTCCAGGCAAGCACTGCTGAACTGCATACCATCCTAAACATTATATTTATTTAAAATTACTATTTGATGACAGAGATTATATATAAAGTACACACTGCTAACTAGCAACAATTAAAATTTGTTTCAGTTCATAAACAATGGCTTTCAACTTGAAAATGATCAAATTGTCAAGCCATGTACATAAGCTTTAGCTTAATTTTAATAGCAGTTTTACAGCACAGGGTTAAACCACCAAATACCAAATGAGCTTTTATTAAGTATAAGGATTGTCTCATAGATGGGCAGTGATAAAGAGTAGAAGACACAGGATGAATCAGATATGATCCTGGCCTCAAGTTATTTGTGAGGAAAACTCCTGTACAATTAACCAAATTTTACTTTCTCTTCCTATGATAAGCAAATTCTTCTTCATTGTTGTTTTTGTCATTTGGGATAGGACCTTGAGCTATAGTCTCAGGCTGCCCTTGAATTCACTATGTAGCCTTGACTAATATCCAACTCCTTCTGGTAATTCCTATCACACCCAACTCAAAGTGTTCATGCCCTTTTGTGTCCCTTGTGTGAAGACAGGATCTGTGACTCATTTAAAATCAAAGAACATAGCTGAAGTGATATAAAGAACATGTTACATGTGCATAATTATAAAGTTATATAAGCTTAGAGCATCAATCCTCTTAAAGATTATCCCTTGCTAGTTTTAAGAAAGCAAAAGAGAACAGCAGGGAATACCATGTGACCAAGAACAATAGGAGGTTTCTACATGCTGAAGCTGAGCCACAAAAACAAAAAACTGAAATCCTCAGTCCTACAACCAGAAGAAATAAATTCTATCAACAACCTCTATGTGAACGGAAACACTTCCTTCCCTAGTCAAGCCTCAGTTGAAAACTAAATCCTGGTGAACATCTGGATTAACACTTCATGAATGGGTCATAATTCACTGCTGAGAGGCCTGAAAGACTGGTGGTACATGTATGACTGTCCCACTGAGCAGATTTTGTTAACTTTATTGTAAAAATCATCAATAAGCTGGGTGTGGTGGCACAGGCCTGTAATCCCAGCACTCAGGAGGCTGAGGCAGGAGGATTGTGAGTTCGAGACCAGCCTGAGCTACTAAGTGAGCATAAAGCCAGCCTGAACTACATAGTGGGACCCTGTCTCAAAAAGACAAAAAAAAAAAAAAAAAAAAAAAAAAAAAAAAAAAAA
>PVKA01044284.1:0-16267 GCA_004027165.1 Ctenomys sociabilis | reverse complement strand
ATAATTATTGAATCTGTGATATAATTCAGCTACATAAATACCTGTAAATATAATATCATGTATGCACCTTGTATAATACCAAAACATTATGAAAACAGTTTGCAATGTATTATTTCATCGACTCTGTATGGTTATGGTGTTTTGAAACTGTCTGATTGACATTTGTATTTCAATAAAATAAAAATAAATGGAAAAAAAAAAAAGAAAAAAAAAATAAATAAAATATAAGCACATTTGCTGATATTTTAGGGGAGGTGAAGTTCTTAACATGAATATTTGCGGCAGGGACAGAGGTCACTTCATGCACTATCCACATGCCACTTCATTCCTATGGCAAATACTTGATTTGGGAAGCACACAGATATTTAGCTCAGTTGCGATGGAGTTGCCATTCCTAGGAGAGCCGGGTGTTAGGATGACCTTATTGAAAATGGGGGAGCCAAGAAAGCGCAGACTTTTGCCCACTACATGTACTATTACTTTAAGAAGAATGACATTTCAGAATCATCAGACAGGCACAAAGGAAGAACTGGCTTGGAGCAGTCGACTTGCTTAGCACCAGGAGGGAGTGTGATTGAAAGCTGAGATTGCTGTGTTGGTTCCATATTTGTGCTTTTTGTTAAGAGGCTCAAAAGTGTACCTTTTGTTTTTCTATTTTTGTTCATCAATAGTTGATTATGCTTTTATTTTCTTCCCTCTATGATATTCTGCAATATTGCAAGTTATATACTTTTTGGTCACTGAATATGTAATTTTAAAAAATGATCATTTTTCTAAGCTGGCTGAAGACGTTGGACTCAGTGGTGATGGGTGGCTCTTTGTTCTGGCAGACAGAAAGCAATCAGGAAACTTGACCTAAGCTCAGGCATATGTGTATCGAGCTTATCTGAAGTACCAGAGCTCTTTATTCAGGAGGTACTGAAAAGAATGACCACCCAAAGGCATAGAGGTGGTAGGTAATCGTATCTACTTTCAATGCTTGAGGCTTGGTAGGTTCATCTTGAACCCTGCCTTTAGACTTAGATGTTGACTTAGCATTGCCTCAATCGGTGCCAATTAAATGAAGCCAAGTTATGGACTGATCCTAAAACACACACCACATATACACTAAATGGCTTAGCATGATGAATTGTTAGGTTTTTTTTTTATCACTATGACAAAATGCTTGAGATGACTGAGTTAGAGAGAGAAAAGGTTTATTTTGGCTCATGGTTTTGAAATTATATTCCAAGGTCAGTTACTCCTATTACATTTGAAGCTAAGGCTAAAGCAGCATGGTATCCCAGAGGCACACGGAAGCTGCTCACATTGTGGCACTGGGGACAAAGAAGAGAACAAAGACCAAGCCAGGATCTCAACGGTCTCTCCAAAATGTGACTCAGCAACAGGCTTCCTGCTCTAAGCCTCACACCAAGGTTCTACTATGGGGGTGACAAATGAAATACATCTACCTTCGGGAAACACTTACCAAATCATAACATTGGGCTAAGACATCTCTGTAAAGATGAAAGGACCACGAAGCTAGAAAGGCACAGCCGCTAGTCACAAAGCCTGCTTTTTCTTTTCTGTAGTTGTGTCTCTTTCATTCCATCATTCCTCCCTTCCTTCCTTCTTCCTTGTGGGCATTATTTCTTCTTCCCATTCACTTTCTTTCTGCCTTGACCTTCTCCTGTCTTCTTGTTTAAAAGATTTTAGCTGCTTGATCTAGTTTTGCAAAACATAGTTTTGAAAGCAACCTGACAGACTGCTAAGGAGCAAGATGCACAGGGGAGAGAAAGGGGGGAGTGAGCCAAGTGCTCACTAGGAGGCGACTGTCTCAGCGAGGTGTCTTCACTCTCCCTCCCTCTACAGGGCCTTGCCCAGAGCTGGGCATTGTGAAATCCTGAAGTAATGAAGCAACTTATACTGAAATGAGAAATAAAGAAATACGTAAAAATCTGTAAAGTGACAATTCTTGCCATGATGGCAGAACTTAACTTCCCAAGAAGGCCACCAATTTGTCATTTCTATTATGACTCAGGTTATGTAGAACAGTTCATTCATGTCTGTCACACATCCACATAGATGCTTACCTGTTCCCTTAGATGATACTTCAGTAATTATTGGATACACTGATGATTCTAGAATAGCTGACATTTATTGACTACTCATACCTGACAAGGATTCGAAGTGACATAAATAATTTTAGTGAGTGTTAGGCATTATGCAATTCATGATGGTGAATCTATGTATTGCCTACATTCCATGCTTTTTCAGTTTACTTTTCAATGTTAAAACTTTAGTTGTATTTCAAGGTAGGTTTATCCTTATTAATAACATTCATTTCCTTCCAATCAACATACACATATCACATGGATGCACTACCTGTTTTAGTAAGTTTTCCAGATAGATAGTAGTGTCACTGCCATCATTTTATGAGTTTAGAGAATGAATTTATCAAAATGAAACTTGATCCAGGATATTGCCTTTGAGGAACAGGAAGATCTCTCCCGTAAGCCAAGCAGGTGTATTATATCTCAGTCAGACCATTAAGCATGAGAGCAGAAAATCCAGCTCAGAAGCACTGTGAAATTGTCATTGTAATTTTCCTGAAATTTTTTTATCATCTTTTGATGAAAAGCTTAATGTTTGGCTTAAAAACATAAGCTAAGGAAAGAGTTCATACTTTGTTTGGTAAGGGCCAGGACCATTAAAATAAAACATCATTATATCTGAACAAAATTAAATTCTACTTATTTTTCTATGATATATCTAGGGAAACAATTGCAGACTGCAGATGCATCGTGTGTATAAACAGTAACAATCCTGTGCATTGTAATACTCAGTGTAGCATTTATATCATTACAAAATTGTACTAGTGCCTATGAATTTTTGACTAATTAGGTTGCTTGGATAATAAGAGCTTTTTAATAAGGTACATATCATTTACAATATTGCTAATGAAATGTGAAAGCGATCCCATCCCCAGTAAGATAATGGCTAACTTGTTTTAATTGTTAACATTTTTTCTTGCCTACAATGACACGGTCATTATTTTACAGTCACCACTTATCATGAAATCCAGGAGGATTAATGGTTTCACTTATACTGGCGAAAATGTTTAAGCTGTCCCGATTATCAGTGCAGTTGGAAAGAATAATGGTTATTTGTCATTGCGTTTAGCAGGAGAATGAATTGTCCCCAGGATGGTGGCACCATTAACCCTTTGAGGAGGTGGCAATAGAGTGCTATGGCATGGCCACCAAAAGTCAAGATTTAGAATGGCTGTTTGCTGTCAGCTGATTTATTCTCACCTATGACTACCTAAGAGAATTATATACTCGGCCTGCAAAATCGGAAACAGCTTAGTGTGTTACACAGTTTTGCATGTCTGGAATTAAAACTGGTCACAGCTACCTATCCTTGTGATGAACAATCAAACCACGACACTGAAAAGAAATCAGGAGAAATAGAAATTCTGTGTATTTTCTCATTCTTTCCCAATGAAACAGACAAAAATGTGAATTGCTATAAATGGTCCCTGATACATTGTCATTTCCAGTTTTTTATTATCTTAATTTAGTTTATTTTAATACAAGTTATAACTCCTTAGAAAGTTCTTACCCATCTGACTTTATCACACATATGTAATAAACTTTCTCAAAGTCTAAATTTATATTAATTATTAATTAAGAATAAAAGCAGATAACACTGTGTCCTTACAAATGAAGCCTTTGATATAGTAGAATTTGAGGTGTAGAAATATTAATCTGCTTCATTATATGTAATATCCAGACATGGTGAAGGCTTTAACTTATGGATGGCAATAGGAAAAGAAATAGCTGTATCAAAAATGCAGGCTATATTACCAGACTCAATATTTGCCTTCAGTAAAATCAACAGGATGACCCCCTTTTAGGATGATGACCTGATTTCCAAAGGAGCAGAATTCCTTGCTCACACAGCCTCTCAGTGTGGCCAATGCAGGAAAGGCCCAACCAGCCTGGGATTCCCCCACTTCTCTCTCCTGTGATTAAGATATCAGGGCAGCTCTAATTCATGAGACAGGGGAGGTGGCCTTGAAGATCACACTTCTCCAGGAGGTCCTGGAGGGCAGACCAGGGTGAGGGGATATGAGAGGAGAAGGCAGCGGCATCAAAAATCAAGCATGTTTTAGGAGATACAGCTTGGCTGTCTTATCTTGTAAGAGAGAAAACTGTGCCCTGCCTCCTCCAGAGAAGGAGGAGGTTCAGCCCTGTCAGAGAGCACAAGGATCACTCTTTTCAGTGTCTGAGCAGAAAGAAATCTGTTTTCCTAAAGGGAGACAGCTCTGGAAGATGAGACTGCATCCTTCAGTTTTCAAAAGAATACATAGAAACTGCTACTCCTTTCTGCTGGACCCATAAACACAGTTACCTTTAGAGAAGCCACCTCTATTCCTCACCCATTAAGGAAGCAAGTTTCAAGAAGGAGCAAGCTACTTCTGGAAAGAAAGTGCAGGTAGTTGGGTGTGAATGAAAACTGTACTATTCAATGTAACAGGGAAAACCTTTCTGCATGCTGAGCTTCCTTCCAGCGTAGATAGCAAGGTGGACAGTGTAAGGAAGCCTCTAGCAAGATCGTGATTATTATGTGTGATCTATTGACAAATGGGTGTTTCACTGAGATCACAAGCAAGACAATTTCTCCTGAAGCCCCATGAGGTGCATGAAAGCTACACACTGCAGTCATGGGAGGTCAACAAAACAGCTGCTGGTAGATGAAAAGACATGAGGGACAGAAATAAAAAAGAGAAAGAAAGGCAAGATGAAAAAGCAAGAAGAAAGGAATGAAAGGACATCGCATATCTGAACGGTAAACCACAGTGACACAGAGAGCTGAAGATATGGCTGAAGAAATTACAGAGGGAGTTGAGTGAGCAGATCCAATTCAGAGTTTCTGACAGACGGAATGAGATTATGGTCCCCTCTGTGGATTGGAATCTTTGTTTCCTTAACACGGTACATAGAGTGTCACCGTACACTGACATCATTTGGTAAAGAGCGATTCCAGTGGAAAATGAGGCACCAAGTGAAGGATGATGATTTTTGAGAAAGACAGCACCGGAAAAATACCCTAGGAGAATTGAATTCACTCCTAATGGAGTTCAGCACCTTCTAAGTTATACAGGAAAGTGGTACCCTACCCTTTTTCAGCCAGCCAGATGCTTGATTTCAAAATAGTGTAGTCTAACATAAAATTTAACTTTTATTCTTGTTGCTAAAGTAAATGTCAATGCGCTAAGCAGCTAAATAGAAAAATAAAGATTCCAACGAAAATGGGCCTTTAATCTTTGCTAACAGATGGAAGAGCTAAAGAGAGAAGATTCCTAACAGAGTACCTCGACATCCAAATGATGTCCATCTTTGAGAGAGACTGTTTTCTGATTATGTCCTTTTCTGTGCATGTGGCAGTAGAATTATTTTTGTAAGTGCTGACCATCAGTGCAGTATTTTGCTTCCTAACTCTTCCAGTTTCTTGTCCTTTTGAACTTGGACTAAAACTTAAAATACCTTGCAAGATCATGCACTGAATATTAAAAGAAAACAAGAAATCGCATTTACTTACATTTAGAAAAGAAGCTGGTATCCTAATAGTAAATACAGGGATGAGATGGGAGGTTGTTTACAGCAGGGCAGGAGCCATAATTGTTAAAAATGACCAAAGTTGGATTTTGACACACTGGTATAGTGGTGGTAAAGTACCAGCTTGGCTTAATGAGTGGCTGCCTAATTCCAGTTTTCATTTTTTTTTTCAATTATAGCCACCTCTCTATGCCAGCTGGAAGCTGATACTCTGATCCCCTCCACCCCAGTTTATTATGTTGGAATGTGTGCTCCCTCCTTCCCTTCCAAAGGGCACATTTTTAATTGACATATTCCTGGAAATATATTAGGTCAAATTAGTGGAGACTATGCCAAGTGTATGTGAAATCCTGCTTCTTCCATGAAATGATTCCTAGAATAATGATGTGTTTTAATTTTCATTCTCTTACATTTAAATCCCGAGTTATCCATACTAAAAAAAAATGTTGCAGTGACTTAGTAATTTAACTACACAAATTCCTATCATGTCTCACTCCCTTAACAGCTAAACACAAGCATCATCCATAATCAGGCACCCGTACTGTGCCTACATTCTGGTACAGGGTCATCATTTCACTAAAAATAACACATGTTCTGGTTTGTGAAGCAGGGCTAATGGAAGATCAGGTGCATGGAATTCCCTTAAATAATCAGCCCACCTGGTGCTGTGATTGTATTGGGTAACAGGGTGGTGTCAAGTGACCTGGTTAAGATCATGTGTGACATAATACCTTACTGCCTTCCCAGGGCAGTTGGCACACAATGTCACACATAGCCATGCACAGTAGTCAAACCTATTCTGATGAAATGTCTTTTCCATTTTTCAGAAATCACATATATGATGTACAGGGGAAAAAAGATCTTAGAGAAAATAGCTATGCCCAAAGTGACACACATGTACACTGAGGAGTCGAAAGCTTCCAAGGTAAGCAACTTTCCTGCACACATTTCTGTTCTTGTTCATTCCATCGTTGGGCTCACTAATAATCTTAACTTGCATTGACTGTTGGCTGGGTACATGGTACTTCAGTTCACCCAAGCTTTGCTATGACACTTTCAGGAATTCTGGAAAATTGATTGATGGACAAATTATATAAAAGGCAACTTAATGTAAATAGTCAGAATTCGTATGACTTCTTTTACAGATATGGTAGATCTAACAGGGAGAACTGACACCAACTACTCAACATGACACAGTTTAGGATACTTCTACTTGATTTCAGGCAACCTGACCTCAGTGGCTAAACATGATTAGGGATGGTCTCAAAATACTGAGAAGAATGTGAACATGCTGTACACCTCTAGAAAATGGGAGATGTCGGTAAGTTAGCTGGGGGCAGTGTCTCAGTCATATAATTTTTCTGGGTTACTATACATGGACTCATTTTATGAACTAAAATGTTATATAGTGAAAATAACTGATGTTCCAAAGTGTCACACTGCCATTAAAGAAGCATATGTGATTATCTTCCATTTTGTTTTGGTTCCTAAAGTAAAGATCAGAGCCACAAGTGCTGGAGATTAAATTTTGCACTATATTAGGCATTGGTTTACTATTTACACAATTCACTAGAAAATTTTAACCAACTATGATGCTTCAAATGTGTTATATCCAGGACCCAGAGAAACTAAAGAAAGAGTAAAATATGCAAACAAAAATGGGCTAGGTGGATTGAAGCACCTATTTACATTAAGTTGCCTATTTACATAATTTGTCCATCAATCAATTTTCCAGAATTCATGAAAGGAGGCTGCTAAAATGAGCCCATGCAAGCCATCTTTAAACCTCTGGAATTTCAGTGGTGTTGACTTGAGTTTCTTTATAAGCACCAGGCCATGGTGCTCTTACCTTGGACAGACACTACAGAACATTACATTTCCTCCTTAACTGTACTGAAATGATGAGCAACACATTATTGCTCATGCCTCTCCAGGGGAGACTCTTGAGATTCTTGCATAAGAGTTTGAAGATGCAAGATCAGCAAAAACAAAACCTGAAGTTTGAATTGATCCCCAGTTAACTTCATAATTTTAAGGTGATACAAGGTAGAAACTCATCAGGGTTATCATAGGTCTTGGAAGTCTGGCTCTCTCTTGTATCTCTTCTCCAATATCATAGCCCCGAAATAAGATGTATGGAAGATGGTAAAATACTTCATTAAAGAAAGGTTCCCAAGATCTCAAACAGACATATGTGAGTCAAGAACCAGTTCACACTATATTTTTTCTTTATGAGGCAGAGTTTTAAATATAGTTTTGATTTACTTCCATTCATTATTGATAAAATAATGTTGTGGCCTAGGATTTAAATTAATACATAAATTATTCACCTACACAAAATCAGGAACCCACCTAAAATTGGCAACCCCATTACTTCTCCATAGAAAAAAGTACTTACTTAGGACTACGAAATCCTGTAACTGATTGAATAATGGTATTGAGTCCAAATTGATCAATGAAATTTATATCAAAATCACATCCTTCCCACTGATGCATGTTTTTCTCAAGATAAATGAAAGTGGAAGAGCTATTACTAAGCTTGAACCGGTTATCATTCAACACAATCCCTTGGTATAAAGATGCTGTGGTCTTTGTGAATATACCAAGTATTTCTTTAAAAATAGTACTAGAAGTTTGGTGAAGATTTTGACCCTAAAATACAAGTGTTAAACAGTGTTGTACTTGGGATATAGTAATAGAAGAGCACAGCTTAATTTAGTTCAAATACTGATAAGTGCTCTAGAGCAAGTAAGTGAACACCTTGAACCACCAGGTACTTATGTGTGGTAGTGAATGCTACTGCTACCTCGGAATTTGCCACCGGAATTAGATGAGGTTATTTACATACTGCTCTAGTTAGGAACATAATAGATGATGAGAACAACATGGTGCATATCATGAGGGAAACAGCCGAGCAAGCTGCAGGCAGCCTCTGACTCCCTGCTCGCCACATGCGCACTCCACATTATGTATTTTCCCGCAGTGTGGCATAAGTTGAAATCATCAGAATCTGCGTGTGCTGGCCTTCTCATTTCGGCATCGTATGCTTTGCTGTGGGTCAGCCGGGAAGCGCTGTGGCATTTTAGGAGCATGTGGGGAGGCTGCTTACATCTGCCTGTGTGTTGCCATAGTCCAGATGGTCCTATTCTACTGTCGCCAACACGAGCACTGGACATCACACATCACCCCCTTTTTTCTTTTCTTCATCGACCCCACTCTCTCCTCTAGAACACTGAGAAACCAAATAACCGTAAAGCCAAGATCCATGCATAAATTGGATCAAATTCTTCCACTAGAAGCCCGCCATCCTAGTGGCACCTTAATAGAGCAAACCAAGCTGTTGGCTGACTGTTGTTCACTGTGTAGCTCTGGCCACGTGCGCTCCTGGACAGCCACCTCCCTGCAGCTTGCGTGTGATCATTTGTTTCATTGTGCTATAAAGTGTGCAGAGATGAGCGGACAGAAAATGCCAAGGCACTGTGGTGCAATTCAATTTAGTCAAATATCAGACATCCACACAGAGCAAATGGAACATGAGTGAAGAATCTGATCCAACTGCCTACTGGTGTAATTGACTCAACAGAGCCAGCCTGTGTCATTAGTCCCATAAACAGTTGCATTTACAACAATAAAACTGAAAAGCATGGAAATTAAAAGCTGTTAGAATTTTCTCTGGTGTGCATTTATCGTGGAAGAAGTGTGTATACTCTCTAAACAAATGTTTTTAATCTCTTTGGTAAACTGGCATCACAGCGACCTGTGTCAGCACTGCCTTGCCCATCAAATGAGAGGAGGCTAACGTGGGGTGATACACTACTGCAGTTGTCCAGCTTACATATTTTGGGTTAACTGAATAGCAGAGCAAACAGCTCCCACACAGGAATCTAGAGTTATATCTGGAATTGGAAGTTATCCTGGGAAATACAGTAAACATGGTATTTAACTTGATACAGAATTGTGCAGCTTAAATGATTGTTGGTCTGAAAGTTTAGTCTATGGTTTCTTTATTTTTTCTCAGTGGCTCTACCCTTTGATGGCCAAGGGCTCTTCATAATGTTTCATTGATGAGTAGATCTTGGGTAAAGGGAGCTGGGCATGTGCTGTAAGAGTGGTCTTTTGAGTCATCTCTACCTCCATGAAAATTAAACTTGGGCATCTTT
The DNA here is from genome assembly GCA_004027165.1 of Ctenomys sociabilis. NCBI lineage: Eukaryota > Metazoa > Chordata > Mammalia > Rodentia > Ctenomyidae > Ctenomys > Ctenomys sociabilis. Next base: position 6,504 of record PVKA01044284.1, on the reverse strand, counting down.
CATGTGTATTCCCACATCAGTAGAGAGGAACTAGTATGTCCTGCTATCTCTGGATGAGACAGTCTTGACTACTGAACCAAAACTTGAGAGTATATAGCAAAGTTAAAGAGCAGAGTTCACAGGTTATTAAAGTTCTCATTAAGAGATGTTCCCAGGTACTGGCTGTAAGTGAATTAATCAATATGTCATCTCTGAAAATGTCTTTAATTGGAGAGAAGCTGTTCATGGGGAAGAAACATTTTTATGCTCTATGGCAGCAGTCCTCATTGGTAATGTGGTTTGCAACAAAGGATGTGATACTGAGGGGATCTATGAAGCCTGCCCTGGAACATACCCTTGGGGGACCCTGAGGATTGGTCAAGCATGACCCAGATCCAAAACTGATGCTTGAAGTTTGCTTGCACATAGACCAAGAGAAGCAGGGGCAGCTTATGGACATTGTTTCTTGATTGCCTACTTCCAGGTCATTACTGCTGACATGGAACATTAAGCTTATTGGTGTTGCAAGTATTATACAAGCTTTCTGCTTATAATATGTGAAAAAAAATGCAAACACAGTCACCTACTAAATTTCAAAAGAGCAATGAAATAAAAGAAAACTCTTAACTAAAAGTTCAGCTGCTCTCCAACAAGTACTGCAAAAGATTCTGTTATGCTATGTTACTGGGGGAAATTTTACTACCAACAATTATTTCAAATCTGCACAAACAGGAATCAAATTTCTATTTAAAGAGGCAATATAATCTTTTTGTTATAATTGTGTAACTCTCTGTGTGCTAATACAACACTTAAATTATTTTAAATACACCTATAGGCTGGAGAGATAGCTCAACATCCTAGGCACCTGCCCATTAAGCATAGGGACCAGGTTTGATCCCCAGCACCACATGACGTGCTGGTCCCACACTATGTGCGCAGAGCCAGCCACTAAACCAGGCGTGGTGTAACACACTTGTAATCCCAGTGCTGGAGAAGCTGAAACAGGAGGAGCACTATGAGTCCAGCCTGTGTAGTGAGACCCTGTACCAAATGCATAAAATTAAAAATAAAAATTAAATATGCCTAGGTGAATTAGGAGATCTATGTGACATAGCCACATTATTAGTTGTCAAAACTGTGACATGAAAGCATAAGGGAAGCCGGGCGTGGTGGCGCACGCCTGTAATCCCAGCGCTCGGGAGGCTGAGGCAGGAGGATTGTTGTGAGTTCGAGACCAGCCTGAGCTACAAAGTGAGCTTAAGGCCAGCCTGACCTGCATAGTGAGACCCTGTCTCAAAAAGACAAAAAAAAAAAAAAAAAAGAAAGCATAAGGGAAATTCTGAAAATCATCTTTTCAATACGCTCAGATTTTCATTAATGGAATCATATTTGTAGCCTAATGAAGGAGTTGTGAGTTAGATTTATGTTTAAAAATTTTAAATTATAAATAATCATAGTGCCACTTATTAAAAGTTTGACTCAATGTATTTGTTGGTTTCCAAATGCTAAATAAATGTCTCTCATATCAGATATTTCATGGGGCAATGCTAACAAGAAAATAGTTTCACAATACCTTATAGTCCACTGGGTTTTCATACATATTCTGTATAATTTGTGGGTTCCTGTGGAATCTTTAGTCTACTTGTTTCACCTGCTCTTCCTACTCACCTTTCATGTGTTTTCCTTGGGCCACTTCTTTACTGATGGAGCTCTGCACCCCTGTCACCTTTTCCCCATCCTTCATTATTTTCTTTGTTTGTACTTTGCCTCCATCAAATAAGAGAAGCCATACCATCTTTATGCTTATGTGTCTCCTTTATTTCACTCAACATTGTTCTTTCTAAGTGCATGCATTTTCCTACAAATGCCTTAAATGCATCATTCTTTATAGCTGAGAAGTATTCAATTATATATAGACACTGCATTTCCTTATCTATTCATCTGCTGATGGGTACACAGGCTGCTTCCAGGATTTAGCTATTATGAGTTGAGCTGCTATAAACATTGGTGTGCATGCATTGCTGCGGTATCGTAGCTTTCTTAAAGTAGCTAGTGAAATCCTAATAGCCCTTAGAGCTTCCAGCTTCTTGTCAGCACTAAAGATGAAGAGATTCTGGAGGAGTTACAGTGATGAAAATAGATGCCCTCTTAGGGAGGAGGCAAGCAAGCAACAGAGTTATTTAGAAGTAAAATGTGTTAACAGGAAATATGGAAATAATACTCAGCTGATCAGCACCACTGAATTATGCAATGTTTTTCTTCTGCAAGTGTAAAAGCAAGGGACTAAATACCAGAAATTTAGTTTGATCAAGAAACTTTGAGTCACTCAACTTTTCCTTGCTCGTGTGACTGCCAGGTCATAACATTCACATGGAAGAAGTTAGCTGAAAAAGGAAGAAATGCCAATTTGAATAGTGTAACACAGACCTCACATGGTGAAAGAGGAAGGAGGATCTGAGCAGAAGTGTGGGAGATATTTTTGTAGCTGGCCATAGGTGATGTCATAATGCTGATATTTGAACTGTATGTAAAATATTACATAAAATTGGACACTCTGGAGTGTTTGAGCATATTATATCAGTTATTCTTTTCTATCTTACAGAAATAGATCCACTATAATAAGTAATTAGAGATTGCCAGTGAGTAACTGATTCTGTCCATGAACTTTGTATCCCAATGTTGAGCTCACCCTGGTCAAGGTCAGCATCTACTTTCTGCAAATTGGCTACAGATTGTAAGAGGAGCTTTAGCACCAGCTATCTGTGGTCTACAGTGGCTGCGAGGATAGAACCATGGGGAATGGTCCTCTGCGTAAAGGAAAGTAATGTTCTGGAGCAATTCCCATGCTTCCTTGTTCTTAGAGACTAAATAAGGTTCATCCCTAGTTTCCAGTGTATTTATATTTAATGATAGGTCTTTAGAGAAAAAAATAGTAGGTTAGGGTTAGGTTGAGGTTAACTGAAGACTTATAAATGAGGCTCTGTTCCATACCACTTTCATTCTTATAAAAGAAGAGGAGATACCACAGCCACCTCCATGCACAGAGAAAAGTCCACGGGAAAAATATGGCACCATGGTGCCATGCCATCCAAGAGGACAACTGGAAGACCTTTGTTGTAAGAAGCAAGTTGCTTTCTCTCTTTCTCTCTCTCTCCCTTCCTTCCTCCTTCCTTCCCTCCCTTTGTCCTTCCTCTTTTCCTCCCTACCTGCCTTTGTTCTCTTTTCCCATTTCCTCCTTCCTTCCCTCCTTCACTTCTTTTCTTCTCCTTCCACCCCTTCCCTTGCTCCCTATCTCTTTCATTCCTTTCTTCCTCTCTCCCTCCCTCCCTACCATTCTTCCTGTCTCCCTCCCTCTTTCCCTCTCTCCCTTAATTTCTTCCCCTCCCTCCCTCCCATCCTCCTCCCCCCTCCCTTCCTTTCTCCCTATCTCCCTCCCTTACTCTCTCTCTCTGTCCTTCCATCCCTATTTTTCTCTCTCCCTCAGTCTTTCTTTCAGTGATGAGAATTGTAGCACAGTGCCCCTAGCTTGGTACTATGCTACATCCCTAGCTATTTTAATTTATTATTATTATTATTACGCAACAGAATCATGCTACGTCACTAAGTCATTTATGTTGGACTCAATTTTGTAATTCTTTTGCTTTAGCCAGCCAGATTAAGGGATTATGGACATGGGCCACTAAATCCAATTTTGAGAAAATAAAATTGTTCTTCAATTACCTAGTTTATGGTATTGAATAATGGCACCTTTGTTTACTGTTCTTATTCATATAAATTCAAACATTGTACAGTGAGATCTACATTGTTGGAAATAAAGCACATAGTCACAGACTTAGTAAGGTATAATTGATGTACAGCCAGCCACTCATAATTAAAGGTGAAATTTATTTTTCATACACACATGAGGCCATCACAAAAGTTGAAATAGTGTCCCGATCTACCACTTCGTAATCAACTCAAGTTCTTTCTACATGGTTCCTCTGAACACACTGCCCAGCACCTCCTCCAGCCTTTGACTTTGTCCAAAACATTTTCAGTTTTAAGTTTTGCATTCAAATATATTTTCCTCATAGAATTCATTTACATATGGGACCAGCCCAATAACTCAGCAGATTAAAGTGCCTGCAAGCAGGCACAGGGGCCAGGGGTTCAATTCCTGAGACTTCTACTGATACTGGGCGTATTGGCCCATGCCTGTAATCCCAGCTCTTGGGAGGCTGTAATCAGGCAGATCACTGCAAGTCCAATCTGGTAGTGAGACCCTGAACACCCTGTAAACCCTTCCCTAAAAATACAAAAAAACAAAAAAAGAGAGAGAGAGAGAATTCATTGCCATGTGCTGTAAGACTTACTATGCATTGAAGTTATCATTTTGCATGTAGAGATCCATTTGTTTAATGTACATTTGCTAAAAGACTACACTTATTCACTACAGTATAATCTTTTGCAAATTCAATTATCTACACATAGGCATGATCCAGAGTTCCCTTCTGTTCTATTGGTGTGTCTGTTAATTGTACATCAGTAAACTCTTGATCATTATTGCATTTAATTGACAACTCAATACCTCATAACATTAATATTCCAATTTTATTTTTTTTCCAAAATGACTGTATCTTTGCTAGGACTTTTACATTTTCATATAAATATGGAAACAATTTGCCAGTTCTACAGTAAAAGTCAAGTACAAATTTATTTTGGAATTTCATTGAACTAAAATATTGACTCACTTATTCAAAGCATTGAGTATTTATGTATAAGAACAAGAATGAGTCCCCCCCCCTTTTTTTTTTTGGTGGAACTGGGGATTGAACTCAGCACCCTGTGCTTGCCAGGGAAGCACTTATTCCACTGAGCCACCTCCCCAGCCCGTGAGTTTCCCTTTTGATTCTTTAATTTATTTCTAATTTTTAGTGGTAAAAACTTTGACAACTTATGCTGTATTTCATCCCTTAGTACTACTAATTAAGTGATATGGTTGTAAATACTACTTTTTAAAATTTTAATTTTGAGTATCTACTGCTAATATGTAGAAATACAATTGATTTTTATCGATTAGTATTGTTCAATACAAGGTTCCTAAATTTAATGTTAATTTTAGGTTCTTCTTGTGTGTGTGCCTGAAATTTTCTTTGTGCTCAGTAATGAATTCAGCTAACAAAGTCCATTTCTTCTTTTCCAATACAGATGCCTTCATTTTTCTTAGATTGTTACATTGATCTTTGATTCAGTTACAACACTGGATAGATATGGTGATACTGAAAATTTTGCTTTGTTTTTCATCTTAGAAGCAAATATTTGCCTTTTATCCACTGTGAGGATAAAAGAAGTCACATTTTGTTTGATTTTTTTTTTTTTTTTGTATTGAAAAGATCATACCATTATGGTTTATATCTAGGTGTCCCCCCCAAAGCCTCAAGTAGTCATAGGTGGCTTCTGGAGTTTGTGATTAATTATTGTGGGCGTGGATGCTGCACCAGCCCTGAGGAAGGTAATTAAGGAGAGGAGAGAGACCAGCTGCCTGAGCTGCTGCCACGCCCTTTGCCTGCTTTGCTGCCACCATGAAAGGCTGCTCCTAGCCGGGCGTGGTGGCGCATGCCTGTAATCCCAGCACTCGGGAGGCTGAGGCAGGAGGATTGTTGTGAGTTCAAGACCAGCCTGAGCTACAAAGTGAGCCTAAGGCCTGCCTGAACTGAATAGTGAGACCTCGTCTCAAAAAGACAAAAAAAAAAAAAAAAAAAAGAAAGGCTGCTCCTGCCCTGTGCCCCTCTGCCTTGGAGCCAGCCTAGTATGGACTGAAACCTCCAGTAACTGCGAGCTAAATAAACCTTTCCTTCCTTCATTTTAAGTACTGTGTACTTGTCCCAGCAGTAAGAGAACGGTATTTGATATTTTTAGTCAGTTCATATGGCAAATTATAGTCAACTGAGTTTTTCAATTCAGTTCTCATCACTTTCTGGGATCTATGATTAGAGAAAAATAACATAGGGAAAGGGCCTAGCAGAGAAAACCAGCACATAGCATGGAGAAAACCTACGCACCATCAGAAACTAGAGAGAAAGGAGAGGAGCTGCAAGGTAGAAAGCAGCCTTCTTAACAAACACCCAGTGATCCTTCTGAGCAGGCCCCAATACCGAACGTGAGACCTGTGAGAGACTTTTCAGTCTAAACCAGCACAATTAATATGATGAATTACAGCGGTGACTTTTCAAATGTCAGACCAAGTCTCCATCGCTGGAAGAAACCTCCTTGGCTGTGTCCCAAGATCTTATATAGCTGCCATTATGCATCTTACATATTAAATAATATGCACATATGTGATCTTATATATAATATATATTTTATATATTTACTGTTTTAAATTACATATATATAATCATATACTTACTGACTTTCTATAATTACTTTATGGATAAGAAACTATTAAAATGTGAGTGAACTTTGACAGTTTTATTCTTCTAAGGAATTCATCTTTTTCAATTGTTGATTCTATTAGTGTAATCATTAACGCCTTTGTAATGCACA
>PVKA01044283.1:0-16267 GCA_004027165.1 Ctenomys sociabilis | reverse complement strand
ATACTCAAAAGTCAATAGCATTCTTCTACACAGATAACAAGCACACTGAAAGGGAAACAATAGAAACAATACCTTTTACAATAGCACCGCGGAAAATGAAATACCTTGGGATTCACTTAACCAAGGAAGTCAAAGATCTTTTCACGGAAAATTACAACACCCTAAGAAAAGAGATTATAGAGGATTTCAGAAAATGGAAAGATATTCCCTGCCTGTTTCAGAGACAAGTGCCCCTCCCACTCAGCTGAGCTCAGTGTCAGCCAAGAAGAATCTCGAGAATGAACAAACAAGGGCACTCCCTGATTCGGTTTCATGCTAACTGTGCTCAGCAGGCACCCCAAAATGGATGTCAGACGACCCTGTCCTGGGGCTCAGCCGGCACAAGGGAGGTCAGACTGAACAGGGTGCCTCCTAATTCCGGATCTCAGTTTCCCAGGTGTGCTCCAGGTGTGGCCTGGCCCCAAGGCTCCTGGAGTCTAGGAACCCAGGCTCAGGCTCCCTCACCCAGGGACCAACTCCCAGGCTGCGGGAGCGTTGGGTGGCAGGGCTGCCATCCACAGGTCTTCTACTGAGTCTTACTGGTCAATATGGAAGGAAAAATGCAAACAGAGCCAAGCAATGCTCCACTCCTAATCACAGCAAGTTCTGCAGAGATTCAGGAAAGGAATGAAGACCAGGTGTCCTTGACACCAGGGCTCCAGGCTCCCAGGGGCTCAGGTGAAGAAAGGCATGACACCCATCCTCGACAGCAGAGTGGCAAGCTAGCTCAGTGCAGCACAGGGTTAGGGTGGATGACCTGCTTGTCAACAGGCACCCAAGAATCAGGCCAGGGCCCCTGAAGGCCACCCACGCCCTGGACATACCAACTGAGGCTCTGGGGCTGAGTGGCGGCCACAGCTTGGCCTCTTTCCTGGGCTGCAGGCTGGCACACCTGGAGAGGTGCTGGGGTCCTGGGATATAGCGGGAGCTGCGCCATCCCTGCCCGCGGCCCCTCCACCAAAGCCCACGTTTCCAGCCCGGTGCTTGGGCTTCAGGGTCAGGACTGCCTTTGTCCTCTCTGTTACCAACTGCCCCAGTGACAGGCTTGGCCAGCAGTGGGCAAACTTGAAGAAGAAGAAGAAGAAAAGGAGTGAGAGAGACAAGGTAGAGGAGGGTCAGGAAAGGAGAATGTGGGGGCTCTGACAGGGCAGGACCACTCCCAAAGCACTCACTATGCATTAGCCAGGGGGCCACTGCTTCATGTGCAATGTCTCTTTTGTTCTTCCAGCAACCCTAGGACAGGACACTGCTCTTATCCCCATTGCAGAGGATTACACAGACCCAAGAGGGCCAGTAAGGCACCCAAGGTCAGGCTACAGCTCCATCCCTACCCACCACTCCACACTGCCTGCTGCTGGGGCAGGAAGTCTCTTTGGTTTCTTTCCAGCACCTTTCCTTACTCCACAAGCAGAAGCCACTCCCACACCCTGTGGTGGTGGCATCCCTGGGACTCCTGTTTCACAGCCTCCTGGGAAGCCCAGGGCCTGTCCTCAGCATAGGGCACATAGCCAAAGACCTGTCAGGGGACATTTCCATAAGTGGTGGGAGATCTGTTCTCATTCCCAAGGACAGGAGGAGCCAGTGTGCTTGCAGATTTGCCCAGGGATAAGAAAGAGAGATACAGAAAAGATGGCCACTGTGCAGAGGCAGAATCAGGAAGCTGAGGGTGACAGCCTGCAGGGGATGCATCCAGCAGAAAGACCAGAAGGCAAGGAGGGCAGGCCGTGGGGCAGGACGGCCTCAGCTCCCTGGCTCACTCGAGTGAGACCTCAGACAAAGTGCACTGGCTCTGGGCCTCAGTATCTCGCCTGGACAGAACAGTGAAACCCCCACCTTGCAGAGCTGTCCTAAGGCCGAAACTCAATCATGTAGATAAACTGCTGTAAGCACGGCACCAGTGTATGGAAAGCACCCACTAAGTGACAGCAGTCAGTGGTGGCCTGGTATGGTCACACTAAGTGGGGTGCAGGGAGGCGAAGGGCCAAGTAGAGAAGGCCCTCCAATCCAGAAGGGACGTGAGGTTAACAGAGTTCATCTGAATGTAGCCAAGCAAAGAAAGCAGTGAAGGGATAGCTCAGGCCGAGTCCCAGCACCCTCTGGACAGCACCACAGCTGACTTATGTGTTATCCTGTCCAGGCACTGATTTGCACAAAGGGGCCACTCCACAAATGTTCCAGAATTTTGCAAGTGGCTCTGTGCCCCAGTCCATGATGATATTATATCCTTCCTTCCTGTCACTCTCGCATGGTTCCCTTCTGCCTCCTCCCCCAGGTGCACTTGGTCCATCCATCCTTCTCACGTTCCATCGTGCACTGTGTTCCCTCAGGAACCTAGGATGACATCACAGGAAGTCCAAGATGGAGCTTGAATTGCAGCAACTGGACTTAAGCAGTGAATAATGGAAACTTGAAATCTGTATTGCAGCTGGCCGCACCTGCCCCAGTCAGTCTCTCCTTGCCTACGTGACTGGGTGGGTCAGGTCAGTTGTGTCATCTCCACCGGTCTCATTCCCAAACCATCCCGGAAGATCATAGCATGAGCTGACAGTGGCTTAGCAAAGAGTTCTTTATCGAACCAGGGAGCATCGTGACTCAGAACTGCAATGAGAAGCAGCACTGAGTCCGTGCATGCCACCGCCACAGACCCACCACTGCCAATGAGTGCACCCAAGCCTTTGCTGGCACACGATGGCCCTCCCGGACCCAAGTGCCCTACACATAGGGAGCCAGCCTCCGCTGGCTGGGCAGCATGGTTCCCGGAGACTTAGAAGACAAATAGCAGCATGATTTGTGCTCATATACACACAGACACTCAGCTCTGAGCCAGAGAGTGCACCCCTGTCAGAGGGTGGAGGGTGGAAAGCAGGCCTGGAAAGGGGAGTCATGCTGTGATGTGTCCCTAAGGGCACCTCAGCTCAGTCTCCAGGTGCTGAAAGCCAGGATAAGCTCTCCAACATGTTCCAAGTCGGGGCTTTGGTAGGCTCTTGTACTGACAACCATTAGTCATCTGTTTCCTGGCTATGATGTGCAGGCAAAATTCCAAACAGACTGAGAGCAGCACTCTCCACAGGTGTGAGGGAACAGCCTCTAGTCCTGAGAGGGACATGGGTGGCATCCTTCCTGCCTAGGACTGGCCACAGCTCTTTTTCTCCATCAAAGAGCTGAGAAGCCTGGAATGATGATGGGAATGCTGGACTCTGGGTTCAGACAAACCAGGTTTCCCACGGAGAATCTTCTCCTCATAGCTCCCCATTCATCTGTAAAATGGGGCCACCAGTGTCACCTTGCATTTTCAACTTTTACAGGGATGAAATAAAAATCCCAGGTGCATGGTTTACAGCAATCTCAATGAAAGGCAGTTCTGCTCCTAGGCAAAGAGAAGGCAGAAACTGAACTTGGGTGGCTGCAGTCATAGCTCTGTTTCTTGGGCTCACAGCCTGCAGCATTAATGCGAATTCACCTATTGTCCACTCACCAGACACACAGTCAGGGCGAGCCCAGGAAGAAGCCTACGTCTCAGGGGTCCAGCAGTGACTGGGAAGCATAGCCCTTAGGAGCTGAGTCGGGGAAAAGAACTAAGCTGCTACCACACAGCCCCATGAAGGAGGGGCTGGCTGGGACAGAGTGGGGGCCAACAGAGGGGCAGAGAAGCCAAGGCACAAGCGCACCCAGATACAGGACCAGTTCCTTGGTGTCACCAGGTTGTGAATGAGGAATCGGAGCCCAAGGAGAGGCAGAAGAGGTGATCCTGGTGTTGGGACGGACAGGCACTGCCAGGCTAAGGGCCCGGGCTGTGTTCTGGGGACCCTCATGCTGCCCTGGGGTGGGCAAAGAGAAATTTCTAGGAGGCTTCTCAGTCCAGGAAGCCAGCGGTTCTGTTGTTAAATGACTGCTTCCAAAGCAGGCCGCTGCCTCCATTCGCGCAGTCCCAGGGCACACAGTGCCGAGCTCAGGTGCATGGTCCCAGATAGATCATCCTTGTCCCCAAGTATCTTAGCTGGGCAGGACTGAGTACGGCACACAGGTGACTTGGGCTGGCCTGGGGAGCAGCTGCTCTGCTGGGGTCACCATGTCTCAGGGTCCAGGCAGAGCTCAGCTGACAGAGAGGAAGAAAGAAGTTAGTTGGCTGCTTCTGCCACAGGAGGGAAGAGGACAAGCTATCTTACTGCCCAACTCAGAGGCATGGAGGCGAGATCATGACCTTGATCCTGGCCATTTTCTTGGTGTAAGCAAGGTCCCCCGCCTTGGGGGAAGGGTCAGGGCGGGACAGAACAGGAGCAGGGCGGGGAGAAGTCCTCCCAGCTCCTGGTGGGGTTGCAGGAATATAGGTTATACAACTAGGACACTTCTGAGGCCGGACAGTGGCCATAAGCAGGCACAGGAAGATCAGGGTAGAGGAGAGCTGAGCAGAAAGAGAGTGCAGAAGCAGCACCACGTGGGCACCACTGCCTCCGCCAGCCAGTCCATGCACAAGCAAGGTTCCAGGTCAGGGCCCAAGGCACTGAGGAACTCACTGAGAGGTGCCTCAGCCCCGGGTGCTCCACGAGCTCTCAGGCTGCAGACATACTGTCCTGCCTGTCTGACCCACGTCCATCCATGGGCTGCGCCTGGTTTCCCGATGGAGGGTTGCTGAGCAGGGCAGATGGCACACGGGAGGGCAGTGGAGTGCAACTCGTCCTTGAAGCACCATTTGGCTTCTTCTGTGCTCTGAGTTCTAGGCCAGCACATCTCAGCCAGTCACTGCTCTGCCGCTCCCCAGCAACACGGTCTAAAGTCCCACAGCGTCTGTGGCAGGCTGTGAGGACACAGCAGGAAGGCTGCTCCAGGCACTTGGCGGGCATGATCCCAGAGCCTGCGGGGACCCACTGAGGGTGCTGCCTGGATGATGTCCCAGGGCAGAGACAATCAACAGGTAACTAAATGTCTAGAGGCCCACTGCTCGGAATGCAGTGTGGGGAGCAAGAGCGAGATTCTCTGAGGAGGAGGCCTCAGTCTTCAGCTCTGCTTAGTAAAGTCCTTAGGACTCACACCTGCTCCACTCAGCAAGCCCGGAAGTGAGTTCAGTGTGGCAGAACAGCCGTGGTGGACTGCTAACTGGTGGTCAACTTGTTACAGCAAGCTGGCCTGAACTGGTGTGGTACTGGGCGGGGGAAGCCCACCTGAGAATCACTGCCTGTAGCGTAAGAGGCAGAACTGGAGAAGCTGTTGGGAAGCCACTGGGGAAGCTGCTGGTCCTCTCAGGCTGTTCTGCTGGGGGATATTGTCATGCTGGCTTTCCTGATAAACGTGGCTATTCTTGTCAGAGGAGCTTGGGACCTCACTGTAACTGAGCATGGCTAAGGTTCACTTTGGGGAGCTCTGGTTCTCACCTTGAGTATTGCTTCCTGGCTCCACAGGGGAAGATGGTGCACTGCTCAGTCTCCTGAAGGAGCTTGTCCCATTGCCTTTCCTGATGGGAGCTCAGCTTTCCTATCACTAGAGGAGCTCAGGACCTCCTTGTCACTGAGGACGGCTGTGGTATCTTTAGGGGAGCTCTGGGGCTTGCATTAAGCCTTGCCTCCTGGCTCCAACGCACATTCCTCAGCCTGCTGGCACAAACTCTGTAGACTTTTGGGCCTTCCCAGAGCAGATCCATGAAACCAGCATGCATGAGACACTGTCATGGGCTCTAGTCCTCCAGTCGGACTTGTGGGAGGCACTGCCATAGGCCCTAGGCAGTGAAGAGTCCTTCAGCTGGACTCACGCAAGACATGCATCTGTGTGGGATCCAGGCCATCCATTGGATTCTTTGGTCTTTAGTGTGTGCACAGATCTCCTGCACTTCCTTTCTGTATATGATTCTTCAGGTGACTATTATAATCTTATAAAGTATGTTCTGGATTGTATTGCTCCTCTTGCAAAGCCCCAAACTACAACAATAGCTAAGAATAAGAGCTCTGAAGGCAGACCAGTGGAATTCAGACTCCACCTCCTTCCCATGACCTGTGTGACCTTGAACAATAAAGTTACTTCTCCACAACCCCAAATGAGCCCAATTTAAATTTTCTGTAAAATAGATACAACAACAAAACCTAGTTCACAGCTTTATGAGGCATCAGCGAGTGTGGGGATGCTGTCGTGCTTAGCTCCACATGGGCACAGCAGGCGCTCAGGAGATGCCGGCCATTCTAGCACTGCATGTAAGCTGGGTAAATCATATTTGCAAAAGGTTGTGCTCTCTTTAGCTCGGGGCCTGGGGTCTCCTCACACCCTCCTTGTATTTGCACAGCGCTCCTCTGTTTGCTGGAACCACACTCACACATGAGCCACATTTCCTCCTGGTGCATCTGGGCTTCTGCACGTCCTCTCAACCAACGTGCTCTTCTCTGACAGCCAGCAGTTTCTCCAGAGTGCTCAGAGCAGGGCCCCAGCCTGCAGCAAAGCTGGGCTTCTTGCACAGGACACCAAGAAGAGGGGATCAGACGGACACAGGACACTCCTTCTTCTGCATACAAGCCTTGATTGTGAATGCCTGGCCATTTAATTACTCACTTTTCACTGAAGCAAGATAATCACACATAGTGAACAGCGCTGATCAGGTGGACACACTGCCTGTGACCCCGCTCTCAGGAGGCAGAGGCAGCAGGGTTATTGCAAGTTTGAGATCAGCTTGGGCTCCAAAATGAGCCTGCCCCTGTCTCAGAAAGAGCAAAAACAGAAAAGAATACATTTCTGGAACATAATATTGACAAAAGGGGGGGCATGTCATTTGATATGATAAACATTATAGGCAAAAACAACCAATATATTTTTGAGGGATACAAATATTCATAGTCAAATGATGACGAAGATGATGGGATGATGACTTTGACTGTCTCGCTCCAGAAAGTCAAAAGAGGGCCATCATTTTACTTACATGAAGCACCTGGAATACAGGCATGTCACCATGCTTGGGTTTCTTTACATGTTTACATGTTGTAGATATTCTGTGTCTTCTCTCAATAACTAATTAAAACAATTCAACATGAATGCAGCAAGTATCAGCTGCCACAGGCACCTGCCCAGGCTTTAATAAGTGGAAGCCAGCGCAAAATAAGGGCTTACCCTTAATAAAATCTCATGGCACATTCACTGTCTTTACAACACCTTTAGCTAAATAATTTTCTATTACACTAAGATTTTTAATGTTTGCACTACACATTTGCATATTTAGTTTAAGACCTTGTCCCTGGAATGAATTACAAAAACATAGGACATTTAGCATTTATACTTGCTCATTGAAAGTGCTTTACTCTTAGTCAATTAAATATGTGAGATTTTGTACTACTTGAGGTTAGTAGTGCCTTTATTTCAAATTTGATAATATATTGGTATAATGCTAAAATCAAGAAACAGGTACACCGTGAAGGCAACTTCAAAAACTGGTGTTCAAACTCTTATAAACTCTTTTTTTTTTTTTTTTGCCATACTTTATTGTATGTGGATACATCAATACATACATAAAGCCATATTTTGAGAAAAAAATGAATTAACATGTCTTTTCATATCTTTGCCTCTATGAAAAAGAAAAATAATTTCAAAGACTCCCTGAGGCATAGTGGACAGTACTGCAAACAGCCCCGTGTAGCTTGATTGCTAGTTTCTCTTTTTTGTATTTTTTTCTTTTCTAGACTTACAGTTATTTAGTTTCTTTTTCTTTTCTTTTCTCTCTGCATTTTAGTACAGGGTCTACAGGGTCTCACTACATAGACTGGACTCGAAGTGATCCTCCCACGTTCAGCCTGCCAGGAGCTGGGATTACAGGCACGCACCACCACGCCCAGTCTCCATCACTGTCTCATCCCCTGGGGGTGGGGAGTGGCAGGGGGCACAACGTGCCAGGCATCGAACCCTGGCCCCTGCGTCTGCCTGAGCAGGCACTTTAACCCACTAAGCAATTTGGCCAGCTCCCCACGTCTTTTTCTGAAATTATTTTATTTCTCAATTAAACTAATAATAGAGGATCTATTTGTAAATACCTGAGTTAGCCAATCTATTACCTTTCTTTACAGGTTTACATCAGATATATAGGAGAAACTCAGTATTAATACTTTTTGATTTTCTTGTCACCAGAAAAAAATTCTCCACCACTAGAACAGTTTATCAAGCTGTTTGAATCAACTTTTCTTCATCTGAGTGGAGAATCCACTGAAGCATGCCATTCATTTCCACGCTACACCACGATGCGAACCTCTGAGCACCCACACACCACTTCCAGGTGTCTTCCCCTGAGACCACCGCCTGTGTACCTGACATGTGAATAGCAATTATTCTGTAATAGAATGAAAATTCTGTTTGGAATGTATAGTAGATGTTTCCACAAACAGAAAACGTAAAGCAGTGTTAGGAACTTAGCAAACAAGGATTCTGTACCTATGCTAAGAAATGGCCATTCTCTTTGTACAAAAAGCTCAGAGAGATTTAATACAAAGAAATTTGTTCTATAGGCAATTGATGGGCCACTTGGGCAACACAGGCTTCCTATGACGGCTTACTTTCCAGGCTGCCTAGAGGCCTAGAAGGCACGTGGGGGCTCAGAGCACCTGCCATATCTCTTCTGCCTTGGCCAGGCCCGAGCCCCTGTATCCCTCACTTGCACGCAGCCTCAGTGAAGTAACTCTCATGAAGCATGGCCTCCCTGGGACAGTAGTGGTCTTAACAGCATGGGACTCCACCGCTGAGCGAGCCCCAGACCTGCAGTGGATCCTGAGTATAGTCTCATGGGGTCCTCTTAAGTCTGAATGAGACGACAAGCACAGCCTCTGGCCCTCCCAGAGGAAGGCGGAGCGGAGTCCTCAGGGAGCAGTGAAAGAGGCTGGAGGGCAGGAAGGGTTAGCAACAGACTAGAGGCAGCACGACTCTGGGCGCCACCCCCCAGGTGCCACCTTCGGCGGTGGGAGGGGGGTCTGTGCGGCCGGAGCTCAGTGTGAGTGTCCATCGGTGATGAAGCCCAGCTGGCAAGCTGTTGCACATCTCTTGGCCCTGGGGGCCTTGGTTCTTAAGGACACAGGCTGTACCCATTCCCACCCTCCCAGGGCCACACACCGGTTGGAACGGAGCTGAGCAAGGCGCCAAGCTGAGGCGAGCTTTGGCTTGGGGGAGGCAGTTTCCTGTGTTATGAAATTTACACCAGACAAACTGTCCCTGCTTTGTTCCGGTTTGGGCAGGAAATGGGTTTAGAAGTGCTGTGAGCCCCCACTAACTGTTGGTTGGCTGTCATCAGCAGAGGCGAGAGCACGTACAATGACGATGGTTGCTGTAGAGCGAGTCTAAGCGTGTGTCGTGTCCTGACTGAGCGCAGCTCCATGCCATTCTCCCAGCCTCCGAGACCGACAGCCTCCCCCTGAGCCCGCGCCTGGATATGGCCCAGACTAGCACTGGGACAGAGTCTTCTCATAAGTAACTCGGGGCTTGTACCAAATAGGCTCATGTCTAGTTAATAATACGAGGTACAAAAGCCAACTGTCACTGGGCACTGTGGTGTACACCTATAATCTCAGCCCTCGGGAGGTTGAGGCAGGAGGATTACCCCCAGTTTAAGACCAGCCTGGGTCAACAGTGAGTTCAACACCAGCCTAAACTGCAGAGCAAGACATTGTCTTGGACAGACGAAGCAACTATGTGTAATGAATGAGGAACTGTGAGGGAGACGAGATGACGTTGGGTCAGAAAGGACAATGCAGGCTTCCTGCACAAGAATGCTCTGGTCAGAGGTGCTTGCTCAGAGCAGGGTAGAGGAGGACACTGGCATCCCTGCTGAGCTCAGAGAGGAAAAGCACTGTGCTCGCTTGTGTGCACAGGGAACCAGACACCAAGGGGCCCACGTGTAAGCATGTTGCCATCCACACCCGAGGGGAGACCAAGGAAACAATGCAGCTTACAGGGCCAGTGGTGCCTTCCTCTGAGGCATTAAGGCCTAGTGGCTGACCACACTACATATCCCTGAGGAAGAGGAGGGCCCAGGAGAACTTGGTGCATAAGCCACCCGAGAGCATGTCCATGTACGTGACTCTAGCAGTGTGTGAGAGAGAAGAACTCCAAGATTCCATGGGTAACACAGAAGACACACCCAGCCTCACAGAGGGGTGAGTCAGAAGCCCCAGTGGCTCTGGGGCAGATCCCCTCCTGGTTCCCCCTTCTGTCCCCCAGAGGCCTAGAGGAGACAAGGAAGCTCATCCTGGACCTGAATTTGCCAGTCAAATCCCTCCCGGGGGCAGAGCAACATGGAGAGAGGTCCTTCAGCCACACCCTCCTTTGCACAACAGGGTACCATAGAGGCCCTGAAACTGTTGTCACAGAGACGCTGTCCCCAGCTGTTATTTGGCTACCTAAAGAATAATTTATTCTATCACAGCCACTGCACCTGAGACCCACACAGGAATGGGCAGAGGAAGAGGTGTGCATGACCATAACCTGCTGCTTTCAGATGCCTTTTAAACTCTCCATGCCAATTAGGCCCCCAAATTTAACTACCCCTGAAAGTGTCCCCTTCGACCTCTGCACCCCAGGGTGTGAGGGACACCTTGCACCCAGAAGCTTGCCTCCATGGCAGCCTGTAGGCAAATGGCCTGTCACTGGGTCACCTCATAGGCAGAATTTCTGGGGAAGGTGTCTGTTGGGACCAGCCCAGGGGAACCACACTTGGCCTGGATTTATGGAGGACTCCAGGTTTGGGGGGAACCCTGGGTGTGGACACCAGTACCTCTCTGGGCTGCAGCAATGATATGCCAGACCAGGAGGCACAAATGACAAGGACTGCCTTGGGGACAGCTCCCCAGTGTCACTGTCATTCTTCTGTGTGCAAAGGGGCTGAGCTTGGAGGACACAGACATGGGAGAACTCAGGGTCCCCACAGGCAAGCTCCAGGGCTGCTCACCAGGGGCTGGCTTCTTGCAGCAGGAGCTGGGATTATCTGACTCAGGGTCTGCAACACCTCAACGGATGTTTATTGAGTGAATACAATAATGAAAGAGTGAATTAATCCAATTTTTTGTTGTTGTTGTTGTTGTTTTCCTGTCTCTATTCCCTCCCCTTAAGCATCAAGTGATTTTAAGGCATTCATGTGTTCCTCATGCTGGTGCCACGCTGGCACCAGAAGAAGACTAGCAATATCTGGTAAACCTAACTTCTTGTGTGCTCTTTCTTCCAGATGTCATGTTTTGCTTAGAAACAGAAGATTTTATATAAATACATTCATGTTCTTTGAAGCCAGCCCCCTCAAATATAAATAATAGGAGTTTCAATGATCAAACCTGTGAGCATTTATACAAGGGTCTTTTGCATTCATTATCAAGATTAATCTTCCTATCAGCCCCTGTAATATGCTCTTTATCAAATAAGAAAGAAAAAGCTTTAAAAGGGTAAGAATCGGGGGCCAGGGATATAGCCCAGTGGTACAGCACCTTCCTGGAAAGCTCAAGGTCCTGAGTGCGATTCCCAGCTCCTAAATCAAATCAAATTAAATGGTAAGAAGCAACCCATGATTGTCAACCTCTGGGCCAGGCTGTGTAGAAGGAAAAAGGTGGCTTGGGTGTACCCCAGCCAGCAAGGGACTTGGGGACACAGAAAGTTGCTAGAGAAGAGGATGTGAGGGTGGCTTTAAATGCCACTCACTGGGCACTTAACAACTCTGAAGAGTCACAACAAGGAGACCTTGTGGTCACTGGCTCTGTCCGAAGGGATTCTGAGCATGGGCATGCAGATACCATGTGTCCCTGGGGTGCTGGTGACTTCCGCAGCTACATCTGCCAACACTCCCACTCACTACAACCACAGCAGGCCACGAGGCACATGCAGAATGTGAGGCTGTCCCAAAGACACTCGAAATGGTTCCCTCCTCAGCCAGTCAGCTGTGGAAGCATAAAAGCAGACAGGGGCTGCTCCAGAGTAACAGAGACTGCAGAGATAATTACGCTTGAATATAATGTACCAGCTCCAAGGTTGCTAAAAAAGTGATAATAGACTTTCTCAGGACATTGGATGAAAAATTAAATTAGCACTAAATAGCAGAGGATATTATTGAATTGATACTCATTTTCCACAGCATGATACATTATTGCATTTAAACCTCTTGGTTATGATGAGGGTCTTGTAATTCGGTAGGAGCATGTCCGCGTGCTCAGGAGATGCAGCTGGGGCGGGTACTGGGGTGAAGGTGTTGTGAAGTCCACAATTTCCCTTCAAGCAGAGAAACAAGAAGTTGTGCACATAGGGGAGGGCAGAAGAGCATGCATATGCGCATGGGGAGATGGCAAGAGAGCAGGCACGTGCATATGTGAGGGCAGCGCAGGAAAGCAGGCCCATGTGCACATGGCGGATGGTAGGAGAGCAGGTGCGTGTGCGTGTGGGGGGGCAAGAGAGCGTACGTGTGCGTGTGGGGAGGGGAGTGTGCGTGTGCACGTGGGGGGGGACAGAGTGCATGTGTGCGCGTGAGGTAGAACAGGAGAGTGGGCGAGTGTGCCCGTGGGGAAGGGCAGGAGAGCGGGGAGTGCACTAACAGACGGCTAGCTCAAGGGCACACACACTCCCTGTACTGTTCCTTCAACTTTCCTGTAAGTTTTAAATGTTTAACAGAAGAAGAAAGACTAGTAGGAAAGCAGATGTTAGAGCTCAGAGGCTCTGTCCTCCACCTCCGCCCAAATCCGCCATCAGCTTCTGCCAAGCAGTAACTCAGGGTAGGGGCAGATTTCCTTCTCCCTCCCTAAAACACCAGTTTCTGTCCACCAGTACTCACTGCAGATGTCGAATCAGGCCTATTTTCCACCTCATTTTCCTTATGATAGTACAATGCATTCACTAAGTATCCCAATTACAGGTCGCATGGCCCTTGCTCTCACCACCGCATTGCCACTAACCTGTGCACTGGTTATGGCTGACCAGGAACGGTCTGAGTCCACCCACTGCTTCCCAATGCTGCTCTTGTAGGCCTGACTAATCACTAGCCAGGCCTCTCTGAGCCTGGTCCCTTCTGCTGCCTGGAAGGATTTCTACAGCATTGTTTCCTAGAATTAGGATTTTTCCTTTCTTGCTTTCTCTTTCCACTCCTTCCTTTCTTTTTTTGAGACATGAAAAGGGTAGGAGGAATGTTCACTCCTCCACCCCCAGGAGACTCACACCCCAACATCTCCTGTGAGATGCTCTCAGGAAAGCAGTGTTCAGGGCTCCCGGCTTCTTCTTCCCCTTAGTCATTCAACAGTCACTGCTAACTGTCTCCTGCCTGCAAATTGGCCCCATGTATGTGTGCTGGGAACTTGTGCCGAGAAGTTCAGGTTGGGACAGGAAGCTGAGTGCCCAAGTGGGAGGGGAGGGGAAGGCTTCTGAGAGGGGGTGGTGCTTTCTCAGGGTCCAGAGAATTGAGTGGAGTGGGCAATACCTCCACTGGGGGCTTGTCGCTGAGCCACCTGCCAGGGGACCCCAGCATGCTGGGATGCTCAGCAGTGGTCCCTCTGTTCCATGGCCTGCCGGCTGCCTGCCATGTCATCATCCAGTGCAGCAGGAGGTACGGGCTGGGATCTGCTGTGATTTGTGCAGTGCCGACCTGGACCCACCGAGGCTGAGACAGCTCCTCAGCATGCCTGAAATCCCACCCCATCACCTATGACTCAGTGGATTTGGGCTCTGGAATTCAACTCACCTTGCCCATGCTCTTAAACCTTGCCAGGCCACCTCTCAAAAGTGTGCCATCCACTGTGTGCCAGAGCAACCACTGTGACATCAAGCAGCACCCCGACCTCCCCAGAGAGTTCATTTGGCCCTCTCTGGGTGTTCGCCTACATGGACTGCGAAACAAAGAAAAAATAAAAATTAAAACATCATCTAGTGCCAGCCTACCACCACCAGAGCTGATTCTCCACGCTCACTGCAGGCAAGACAGTATTGACATGCACTGCACACCTGGTGAGGACCTGTAACTGCTCAGATTTCCTAGGATTCCCAGGAATCCCTGCTGTCCCCCTCCTCTGCACCCCTTCTACCGTCTTGAATTCTTGCATGTCCACATGACTTGCTTTGTCCAATGAAGTATAAAGAATGGCTTGTTGTTGGTGACTGATGTCCCTGTCATTGGAAGCCTTTGGGAGCCAGGGCAGAATTCCCCAGTTTGCATTTTGCCTTGGACAAGGATAGAGGCAGGGGATATGCAAGGGTGTAAGCTGAAAGCAGCGTGGGATACGCGGAGCCAACAGAGGGCACCTGCTCCGATCATAAGGCTCTCCAGAGGACCCTGCACAGGGCAGAAATGAGTGTCGGCTGCTCTGAGCCTCCGACCCTGGGGTGTGTGTGTTACTGCAGTGCAGTCCCACTCCTCATTGTGCCTAATAGGTCTCAGATCCTCACACGGCCACAGAGACAGGGCTGTTGGTACTCTTACTTCACAGACATGACACTGATGCACAGAAGGACAGCTGCCTGCAGAGGCCACACAGCTCACGGGGGCAGCCAGCAACGAGCCTCAGGAACTGGGACCACGCTCCAACCCGGTTCCCTACACTTCCTTACCTGTCAGACGTAAGAACACAAATATCTACTTCTATATATTTCCTGATGTGCTTCCACCAATGTTTAAAGAATACGGTGATTGTAGCAACACAGAATTAAAAACCAAAATTGCTTGCTTTAAAAAAGAAAAAAAAAAATAGACTAGTCTCAGGCAATTAAAACTGCAAATGCGTTACCACAGAGGGGACTGCTCTTCGGGGAGCTGCTGGAACAATGGAAACCACTTAAAGGCAAACTTGGTTTCTCTTTATTTCCACAGCTCCTCAGAGGGTACCCTGAACAGTGACACCCATGATTAAAAGTACAATTAGTGTTCCCATCCTACCTCCAAAATTGCATGTTTTCTTTCTAATCAAAAATGCTTCATTGGCAGACTGTTTTCTCCCTAAATCAAAGCAGACCCTCAATGAGTTGTTGCTGCCCTTCAGTCAAAGCCGAATCCAAAAGCTTCCACCAGAAACCCAGGTCTCACTCTGACCCCTCTGAAGCAAGGACACTTGTCAAAACCCTCTGTGCTGTGCATGGGCTAGGTAATTTTGGGCAATTGTTGGAGTGGTTCTTCAACAGCAATTAATGGCTGTCATGGAATGGCCTGGTCAGCAGTCCATGCCAAGGCCAAGCGAGGTGTGCCACCCAGCCTGGGGACATAGACAGGCTGGCAGGCCTGGACGCCCCAAGGGATCATTTTTTTTGGTGGTACAGAGAATCAAACTCAGGTCCTTGTGCTTGCCAGGCAGGCACTGTGCCACTGAGCTACATCCCCAGCCCAGCCCCTGAGTTTAAGGGGTGCCAACCTTCCACAAGTCAGGCAAGGCTTAGGCGGGAGGCAGTGTGCTATGGCTGGAAGCAGGGTCTCTGGAGGGCCTTCTCCCTCCAGTAGCTCATAGCGACCCGAGGTCAGTTTCCTAGTCTCCAGCGGGTGTTCACACCTGCTTCACACAAGGTCCACATCAGGGAGCCAGCCAGCTGTAGCACACCTGAGCTGCCGTGTTGGCCTGTGCTGCAGAGCAAAACCCCTGCAGACTGTGTGGCTCAAGCAGTAGCAGCACCAGGGGCCAGAGGTGGGAGCAGATTCGGGCATGAAGGACCCCGCCTGGCTGCACACTCACACAGGGTGAGGCAGGGCCCTGCAGGCCTCCTCTGGAAGGACACACATGCTTCTCCAGGGCTCCACACTACCAAGCCCTGCTTCCTGCAGCTCAGCCACCTAACACCATCACCTGGGGAGGCATACTTGGTCCTGAGTCCACTGTGGCCTCCACCTCTATACCTGTCCACTTCGGCAGCTCAGAGCTGGAGTTCGGAAGATGCTGCTGCCTCTGGGACCCTAGAGAAGCTCAGCATCACCTTTGTGACCTTGCTGGAAGGCACTTGGGGTTTTGAAGCGGCAGCCAGTGGGATACAGCCATCCTGGGTTAGCAATTTGTCTCACAGGGTGGCTGTGTGACAGCAAGCAGAATGCCGAAAGGACATCGGACACAGAGGCTGACTTCTTCACATCAGCAGGCACTGACCAGCTCATCTTGGATATCAGCGCTGGTCACTAGGGGCCCAGGGCAGATAGGAGTAAGCAGGCAGGAAGTACAGGACAGACGGGCTTGTCCACTGGACATTGGTCTATACAGCTGCAACCCAGTGGCCAGCTATGCATCCCGGTGACCAGCTACACATCCCGGTGACCAGCTACACATCCCGGTGACCAGCTACACATCCC
>PVKA01044282.1:0-16283 GCA_004027165.1 Ctenomys sociabilis | reverse complement strand
TAAAAAGTGAACAAAAGCATGGGTCCTGGCATCTTTAAAAGTTGATTTATTTCACTTTTAAAATTAAAATTGTTTATTTATCACCTTTTACAGTTACAATGAACACAAGGCCAAGAATTGTTACAATCAACTGATACTATTATTCAAAGCAGAATAACAACTACCTTTTCACACTGCAAACAACAAATATGGGAAATTTGCATATCTGTATTATGAATGTTTAATATTCACCTTTAACAATGCCACAGTAGACTATGACATATGCATTAGCCTGTGAAGGACGCTTTAGTTTGATATTATATAAATTCATTTTTAAAAGTAACAATTTAAAAGAAGTACACTGAAAACTTATCATGTGGTGTCGAGTTCAAGCACTTAAGTTAGTTGAATGTCAATGGAGTGCCCTCTTTTGACAGGTGTAGACATAGGAAGGGGTGTAGAAAGAAAAAATCATGATGTGTGTGTATAAACAGTACAGTTGGGATAGATAATGCTGTGCTTCTACATAATTCTATGAGAGGCAAGATCTGCACTAATGGTGGTTGGACAGGATATTATGTCGGCTTCTAGTACTATGGTCATCCACTACGAAAATAATTATTGAATTTTTGATATAATTCAGGTATAAAAATAAGATAAGTAAGCAGCTACACTCTTAATTCACTGATAAGAGATATCTGCTAAAATAATATCTGTAAATATCATGTATGCACCTTGTACAATATCAAAACGTTAGGAAAACAGTTTGCAATGTATTAATTTATCGAATCTGTATGGTTAAGGTGTCTTGAAACTGTCTGATTGACATTTGTACTTCAATAAATAAAAAAAAATAAATAAAATAAGAGAAGTACACTGAAATGTGCACTTTTTCTCCTAAGTCTGTTTATTTAGATTAATAGAATATTTACCATTAAGCAAATTTTTCCAGTAAACAAGCACAAAAAGAAAGCACAGCATTCCATTCCTAAAGTAAAACATATATATATATATATATATATATATATATATATATATATATATATATATATATATATCATTTAAATCATTTAAATCATTTAAAAAACTGGTACGTGCCTACTAAGGCAAGGGAATACACACTGTGGTCCTTAACAAATTAACCACAGCTTTTCATTTTGCCGAGCATAATGTATAAAAGACAAGGAATTCTACTCAGCCATAAGGAATAAAATTTTAAGTTCTTTGTAGGTAAATGGATAATTTTTTTTTAATTTTTATTTGTTTGTATTTTAGGGAAGGATCTACAGGGTGTTCAGGGTCACACTACTAGATTGGACTCATAGTGACCCACTTGTTTACAGCTTCCCAAGAGCTGGGATTATAGGCTCACACCACCATGCCCAGTCTGAATGCACCCTGGGGGTGGTCAGCACAGCAGGTTCAGAGGTCACACCGCTGGCCTCTGCGCCTGCTTGCAGACACTTTAATCCACTGGGGTATTTGGCTGGCCCTACTGGATGGATCTTGACAACATAATGCTAAATGAAATAAAGCAAACACAAGGATAAAATATCTCATGGTTTCTCTTTCATGAGCATCCCAGAATATAAATAATTGGCAGAGCAAAATAAAAGAGAGATGGTAAGACTCTGAGGAAGACTTTCTGGGGAAAAGAAGTAAAAGTAATGAAGATGTAATAAATATATGTACCAATTCCTCAAATATATGAAATTGCTGTGTATCAAAAAATATAGCAACAACAGAAAAGAAAACAGTAAAAGACAAAAAAATACAGCAGAAAGTAGTTGGAAATCTTAAAGGCCTAGGGGTAGGTAGAGAGTTTATGAGCAAACCCAAATTGCACAAGGAATACTTCAAAGAAACAAAAATTGGGATTATATCTTCTTGAAAAGTTTTTGCATGCCAAAATAAATCAACA
Organism: Ctenomys sociabilis; assembly: GCA_004027165.1. NCBI lineage: Eukaryota > Metazoa > Chordata > Mammalia > Rodentia > Ctenomyidae > Ctenomys > Ctenomys sociabilis. The sequence goes on along the minus strand of PVKA01044282.1, from coordinate 14,383 downwards.
GCATATCAATGATTGACAGAAATTACCTGATCCATATTATATCTAAGGTGTTTGATATTCAGACAAACACTGATGTTAAGCTCAACAGCCGATGTTCTAGGGTACTAATATCATTAAGCTTGTCTTCTGGAGGGTTAACAACTTATGTTGGCAGAACAAAAATTAGAGAAAAAGAAGAGCTGCAAGAAGAGCCAATATTTTGGCCCTAGCCTCTCAAGGTAAGTGAAGGCTCAGGACATAGGAGAACCTGCACTATAACATCCTGTAACTCAGTGATGTCTCAAATTTTCTGATCAAGGACATTATGGGACCACAGAGGAAAGTGATCAACAATGTGGAGTGTGTCTCACATGGACAGAAAATATTCACTCATGCTTTCACAGAGAGCAAATTGGTCAAGCAATGGCCATGACTCATCCACATGGCTGACACTGACAAAGGATCTACAAACTGCATTACAGGGTTTCAGGCTAAATCCTGAGGGGATTTGACTGATCTTGGCAGATACAAAACATACATTTCTTATCATATAGGTCTTGCTTTATTTTGGTCTTAACCATCCAGCAGAAAAGTATAAAAATGAAATATAAAAAGAAAAGCCATATTAATATGCTGAGCTATAAAAGGCTCATGTCACACTTAGTTTTTTTTTTTTCACTGTTACATAAATATCTTTATTTTATCCCAGTGACCTAAAAGAAATTCCATGTCAGAGAAGAAATGTTAAATTCTGATAACATGTTCGGACATCCAAAGTATATGCTTTGACTATGTAGTTAAACTTTGAGGGCATTACACTATCCACAGAAAGGCAAATATTGTACAATTTCACAAATATGATAGATACACAGAAATAAAGTATGTAATAACATTTACCAGGGCTGGAGGATATAAGAAATGGAGCATTGTTATTCAATTAGTATATTTTAGTTTTTCTGCATGAATAATTTCTGGAGATCTGCTATGTGATTTGGTGGCTATAATTAAAAATATGCATCATGCATGTTATATTTTGTTAATAGTGCAGGGTGCCGTGACATAGCCCTGCAATCCCAGCACTTGGAAGGTTGGGGAAGGAGGATCATTGGAGAGCAGGCTACGCTGCAAAGTGAGTTCAAAGCCAGCCTGAACAGCATAGGGAAACCCTTTCTAAAATGATAAAGTTTTTTTTTTTAATGATTTCATTGAGAAACAAATTATGAGACAGTTTCAAAACTGATTAGTAGAACAGTTTCAGTGATAAATAAATTGCATATTTTTGTCTTAGTGGTTATTCATTGTACAAGATGCAGATATGATATCCTGTTCACAAACACTATTAGAACAAATCTTATTGTTCATTGAATTAAGAAAATGTATCTGTATATCTATCCTATCTTGAATATATAGATACAAAATGGTCATTCATTTGTATGCTCCTTTTTGCTTAGTTTTGTCAGAGAAGGGGATTCCACTGTCATTTAAATATTGTAGGTGCATGAATTCAACAACTTCTGACACTGCCAGTCATGCAGATAACCCACTACTATTATAGACAACTGGACTACATTGGATTACTCTGTTGAATTCATGTACCTACAATATATGAATGGCGATGGAATACACATCTTTGACAAAAGTAAAGACAAAGGGGATATAAAGGAAGGACGATTTTATAGTGGAAAAAATATATATCTGTATATTCAAAATAACATAAGTATAGCTACTTTCTCTTTTGAAAAAAAGAAATCAACAGAGTGAAAAGAAAACTCACAAATTGGGAAAAATTATAGCAGAATGTCCCTCAGAAAAGAACTTTTGTCTAGAATATATAAAGAACTCAGTCTTTTTTTTTTTTTTTTGTGATATCAGATTGAATTCAGGACCCTGAGTTTGCCAGGCAAGCACTTATTCTATTGAGCTATCTCCCTGGTCCCCATAGAATATGTAAAAAATTTAAAAATATCAGGTCCCCAAAATTCAAAGATCCAACCCAAAAATGGCCATCTGAGATGAATACACACTTCACAACTGAAGAAATACAAATGGCAAATAAATACATGAAAAAATCTTCATCATCAATGGTCATTGAAGAAATGCAAATTTAAGAACATGGAGATTCCATCTTAAGCCAGAAAGAATGTCTAACATCAACAAATCCTGGAGGGGCTGTGGGGAAAAAGGAACCCTTCTCCACTGTTGGTGGGAATGTAGACTTGTACAACCACTATGGAAATCAGTTTAGAGATTGCTCAAAAAGCTAGAATTGTGTGTCCCTTTCAATATCTCCTCCTAGATATTTTTCCAAAAGAAGTGACAACATCGTACCACAGCAATATTCATATACCCATTTTTATTTTTCTGGAATCAAGGATCAAACTTGGGACATTGTACTTGCCAGGCAGGTGCTTATGCTGCTGAGCTATATCTCCTCAGTCCTATATACTCATGCTTAGAGCAGCAAATTTGTCATAGCTAAATCTTGGAAACAACCAAAATGCCCAACAACTGAGGAATGGATAAAAAAGCTGTGGTATGAAGGGCCAGCCAGATAGTTTAGCAGATTAAAGTGCCTGCTTCGGCAGATGCAGTGACCATGGTTCAATCCCCTGCATGCCATGTCAGCCCCAACCCTGGCCTGGGTTGAGACAGGGATTGAGCCTGGGCATGGTGCTTTGGGCCTGTAATCTCAGTGCTTGGGAGGCTGAAAACAGGAGGCTCACTATGAGTCTGATCTAGTGAGACCCCGTGGACCCTCTACTAAATACATAAAAAAAAAAAAAAGATTCTGTGAGAGGGAAAGAATCCATTCAATGAGAAGAAAAACTGGGATGAGGAAAAGGACAGAAGAAAAAGGGAAAATGATGTGTTCACGGAAATATACAGGATAGTTTGGATAACTATAGTGCTGATTTCTGTTGTTCCATTGAAAGGAGCAGTTAATGCTTAATTCTTAATTTTTTTTCTTCCTTCTAATTTCTTATAACTTAAAAAAATAATTTTATAAGTTTTTCTTTTATGTATTTAGTACATGGTCTACAGGGTCTCACTACACAGATTGGACTTCTAGAGATTTTCCTGTTTTTAGCTTCCCAAGTACTGGGATTATAGGTGGGGGTCATCACACCTAGTCTCAATCTATGTCTCAACATGCCCCAGGGCTGGGGCTGGACTGGCACGCCAGGGATTAAACCCCTATCCCTGTGTCTGCCTAAGCAGGCACTTTTGTTCGCTGAGGTATCTGGCCAGCCCCATTTTGTGGGCTTATATCTGGGTACCTAAACAACTAATTTGAAGACAACATTAGTACAATTTGACAACCATTGTCAAATTCCTATTACTTTGTTTAATGAAACTTTGGATCGTTTCCATATATTTTTTTAAATCATTTTGTACTCTTTAAAAATAAAAAAATATAAACTCTTCCCTGGCAAGCACAAGGGCCTGAGTTCAACACCTGGTTCTGCAAATAAATAAATAAATAAATAAAATTTTAAAAATACACCATAATTTAACCTGTTAGAGAGATAGAGTATTCTTAAAAGATATTATTTTTCTTAAAATTTTTATTCATTTTAATGAGAAAAAAGCTAAAATAATGATGAAACAGTTTCAAAACAGGTTAGTAGTATGTTTACAATAATTTTTTCGTTTTTTGTCTTTTTGAGACAGGGTCTCACTATGTAGTTCAGGCTGGCCTTAAGCTCACTTTGTAGCTCAGGCTGGTCTCAAACTCACAACAATCCTCCTGTCTCAGCCTCCAAGTGCTGGGATTACAGGCATGTGCCACCACGCCCGGCTTACAAATAATTAATATATTGCATATTGTTGTCTTCATAGTAGTTAATCATAGGACAAGATGCAGACATGACATCTTGTCTAAATAACATTAGTACAAGCTCTTATTCTCAGTGAACTAAGAGAAAGTACCTGTGTATCTATCCTAACTCATATATATATCTCCTTTTTTTCATAACAAAACTGTCCTTTATTTATGCTTTTGTGAAGTTGGTGACACACTAGGTTGCTTAGCAACTGCTAGCAAACCTTAACCAGACAGGATGTTCATCTCAGGAGTGAGTAGCTTGTTTGCTTTAGGCACTGGGCCAAGTCCCACCTACAGATATTTGATTGATTTCCTAGCTTCGTGGCTCCCAACAAATCCCACTTATTTGTTTGGCTTTTTTAGAAATCGGTGTTCCGCTGCAGTTAGAGAAGCTGTATTTGGAGAAGTCTTTAAAGGGTCTTTTCATACTTGAAACTAGCCTAAAGATTGTAGGTACTCAAATTCAGCAAAATAACCCAATATAGTAAAATAGCCCATAATAGTACTTGGTCATCAGCAGAACTGGTAATTGTCAGGTTGTTGACTTGAGCCTTATGTATATCAGCTATTAATATGATCTTACTTTTTATACCTCGTGGTTATACTTTTCTGCTGGATGGTTTAAACAAGACCTAGGAAACTAAAAATGTAACTTTTGTTTCTGACAAGGTCAGTTAAATCCCCTCAGGATTTATGCTGGAACCATGTGCAGCCCCTTGTACATCTTTTATCTGTGTTAGCCGTTTGGATGAGTCATGGCCATTGCTTGACCAATTTGCTGTTTGTGAAAGCCTGAGAAAAATTTTTCTCTCTGGGTGACTCTCATTAGGTACACTATAAATCACCAGTCACTTTCACCTGTGGCCCCATAATCTCCTTGATCAGAAAATTTTGGATACCACTGAGTTACAGGTTGTCACAGCATAAGTTCTCTTATGTCCTGAGTCCTCACTGACCTTGAAAGGCTAGGCCAAAATATTGGCTATCCTTGTAGGCCCTCTAATTACTCTAATGTTTTCTCTGCAAACTTAATTGGTAAGCATCCAGAAGAGAAGCTTAATGATATTATTACCCTGTATCAGAGACAGTTGAGCTTAACATTATTATCTGGCTGAATATCAAATGCCTTAGATGTAACATGGAACTGCTATCTTTTCTTTCCTTTTTTTCAACCAGGGATTGAACTTGGGATCTTGCATTTGCCAGGTAAGTACTTATTCTACTTAGCTATTTCTCCGGCCTTCTATTTTCCAGCAATAATGGATATTCTAAAATTTAAATCCTTACAGAATGTGGAAAAGAGTAATTACACAAATTTACACAAAAATTTAGAAATCAAACCATATACAACATTGTAACAAGACAATACTATGACTTTTTTCTTGTCTCTTGCTTTTTTTTTTATTACCTTTTAAAAAACAAAGAGAGTATAGCAATATTTGTAAGACATTTGAAGCAGTATGCATTTAAATGACAGGTATTTCAAGCATAATTTTATTTATTTATTTTTTGTTTTCATAGTGTTTTTTTATTGTACAAGGTGCATACATGATATTCTACTTACAAACACTATTAGAGCAGATGTCTCTAATCAATGAATTAAGAGAATGTAGCTGTATATTTATTTTTTAAAGCAGAATTATAGTACAGTTTCAATAATTAATACTTTCTACCTTGTTATTTTCTTAGTGGTTGTCCATAGTACAAGAAACTGACATAATATCCTTTCCAAACACTATTAGTGCAAATCTTGCTTCTCATAGGATTATGCAGAAGTGCTGCATATTTATCCTAACTGTACTGTTTATATAGACACAAAATGGTTCTTCTTTGTATTCCCTTTCTTTCATTTAGTCCTGTCAAAGATGGGCATTCCATTGTTATTCAATTATTATATGTGCCTGAACTAAGCAAAACAATCCAACACAGTCCAGCAGACCACAATAATAATGTGTTATCTGAAGAAGCTGTTTACTAGTTGACTAGAGCCACTTACAGCTCAGCTTATTATTATGGCCCCACATTTATATACCTCATTTTATACTTTTCTGCTGGATGGTTAAAGCAAAACCTATATAACAAGTAGTTTAGCTTTTGTATCTGATGAGGTCAGTCAAGTCCCCTTAGGGTTTATCCTGTAACCCTGTACCTCACCCTGTAGATCAGTTGTCAGTGTCAGCCATGTGGATGAGTCATGGTCATTGCTTGATCAGCGTGCTCTCTGTGAGAGCCTTAGAGAAAGATTTCTCTCCATGTGACTCTCCCCAGGCACACTATACATCATTGTTCAGATTCCTCTGTGGCTCCATAATCTCCTTGTTCAGAAAATTTGGGGCACAACTAAGTTTCATGATGTTACAGTACAGGTTCTCTTATGTCCTGACTCTTCCCTAACCTTGAAAGGCTAGGGCCAAAATATTGGCTGACCTTACAGCCGCTCCATTTCTCCAATTTTTTGTTTGTGAAATTAGGTTCTTAACCATCAGAAGAGAAGCTGATTAGTACTCTGCAACATATGCAGTTGTTTACCCTACTATCTGACTAAATTCTTTCAAGTTGTTATACATTCCTTTGTATTTCTTCTTTTGACTTCTTATACTAGGGAAACTATATGATATTTGCACATGTGTGTCTGGTACATTTCACTTATGAGTATATGTTCAAGTGGTATCCACTTCTATATAAATGCTTCAAGCTTATCATTCTTTATAGCTGAGTAATATTCCATCATATAGAAATACCACATCTTTTTCAACCATTCCTCATGTGATGGGGATCTTGGTTGTTTCCAAGATTTGGCTATCACAAACTGTGCTGCTATAAACATTGGTACACATATATCACAATGATATGACGCTTTCAGTTCCTCCAGGAAAATTCTTAGTAGGGGATAGCTGGCTTGAGTGGGATTTCCAGTCTTACTTTTGTGAGGAGTCTCCAAACTGATCTGCACAATGGTTGTCCTAGTCCACATTCCCACCAGCAGTGGAGAAGTGTTCCCTTTCCCCAAATCCTCTCCAACATTTGTTGTTGGTTGATTTCTTTATGATATCCATTCTTTCTGGAGTGAGATAGTATCTCAGTGATGTTTTAACTTGCATTTCATGGATGGCTAGCAATGGGAAGCATTTTTTCATATATTTACTTGTTTCTTTAATTTTGTCCTCTGGGAAGTGTATATTCATCTCAGATGCCCATTTCTGGATTGGGGTTTTAGATTTGAGGGCCCTAATATATCTTAGTTCTTTATATATTCTAGAAAGGAAACCTTTGTTTGGGTGCTTATTAGTTAGGATGTTTTCGAAATTTGTGGGTTGTCTTTTCACTCTGTTGACAATTTCTTTCGATGTGCAGAAACTCATCAAGAAGAGTTGTTGATTTTTTCAGATATTTCTCATGCGAATACATATTTCTTCATGAACTCTTTGTCTACCTCTATGTCTTCAGGAGTTCCTCCTACTTTCCTTTACAGGAGATTGAGTGTCTTGAATTAAATGTTTAAATCTTTAATGCATCTTGACTTTAACTTAGTGCATGGTGATAGAGCTTGGTCAATTTTTAATTTTCGGCCTGTAGAAAGCCAGTTTTTCCAGCCCCATTTGTTAGAGAGGCTATCTTTCTTTCAGTAAGCTTTGGCCCTTTTGTTTAAGATCAGGTGGCTGAGTGTGTTTGCAGAGGCCTCTGCATCATCTAATCTATTCCATTGATCCTCAGGTCTATTTCATTGTCAATACCATGTTGATCTTATCACAGTGGCTTTGTAGTATAATTTCAAGTCAGGAATTGTGATGTCTCCCACCTTGTCTTTGTTGCCTAGGATTGCCTTTGCTATTTTAAGTCTTTTCTGGTTCCAAATGAATTTTAGGAATGATTTCTCTATGTAACGGAGGTATGTTGGTGGCAGTTTCATAGGGATTGCATTAAATCTGTATAACAATTTTGGGAGTATGGTCATCTTCACAATGTTGGTTCTTCCTATCCAGGAGCATGGAATATCTTTCACTTTTCTTAAATCCTCTATGATCTCTTTTCTTAGGATGTTGTAATTTTTTGTGAAAAGATCTTTGACTTCCTTTGTTAAGTGAATTCCAAGGTATTTCATTTTCCGTGGTGCTATTGGAAAAGGTGTTGTTTCTATAGTATCTGTCTCAGTGTGTTTGTTATCTGTGCAGAGGAATGCAATTGACTTTTGACTATTGACTTTGTATCCTGCTATGCTACTGACTTTGTATATCAATTCTAGTACTTCTTGGTGGAATTTTTTGGGTCTTCCAAGGAAAGTAGCATGTCATCAGCAAATAGTGATAATTTAACTTCTTTTTTAACTATTCTTATTCCTTTCATTTCTTCGTCTTGTCTAATGGCTGTAGCTAATGATTCCAAAAGTATATTGAATATGAGGGGTGATAGAGGACATCCTTGTCTTGTACCTGTTCAGAGAGTAAAAGTTTCTGTTTTTCCCCATTTATAATTATATTAGCCATTGGGTTTTCATAGATGGCTTTTGTGAATTGAGGTAGAGTCCATCTATTCCAATTTTCTGTAGGGTTTTGAACATGAATGAGTGTTGGACTTATTAAAACCTTTTTCTGCATCAATTAAGATGATCATGTGATATTGTAGATTTTAGTCTATTAATGTAGTGTATTATATTTATAGATTTTTGAATCGAACCGTCCTTGTATCCCTGGGATGAATCCTACCTGGTCATGATGTATGATCTTCTTGATGATTTTCTGTATTCTGTTTGCTAGGGTTTTATTGAGTATTTTTGCATCTATGTTCATGAGGGAGATTAGCGTATAGTTTTCTTTTTCAGTTATGTCTTTCTCTGGTTTTGGAATCAGTATAATACTTACCTCCAGAAATGATTTTGGGAGGACTACTTCCTTTTCAATTTCATTGAAGAGTTTAAGGAGTGTAGGGATTATATCTTCTATAAATTTCTCATAGAATTCAGTTGTGAATCCATCAGGACCTAGACTTTTCTTTATTGGCAGGCTTTTTATTACATTTCGTATTTCATTGGCTGTTATCAGCTTATTGAGAGTTGTTATATCTCCTCCAGTTTTGGTAATTGTACCTTTTGGATATCTGTCCATTTCTTCTGTGTCTTCTATTCTGTGAGCATAAAGATTCTCGAAGTTAGTATTGATAATCTTCTGAATTTCCACTGGGTCTGTGGTGATTTCACCCTTTTCATTCCATATTGCTTGTATTTGAAATTTTTCTTTCTTCTTTTTGATGAGGATAGCTAGAGGTTTATCAACTTTACCTAGTCTTTCAAAGATCCAGCTTTTTGATTTGTGGATGCTTTGAACTGTTTTCTTCATTTCAGTTGAATTAATTTCTGCTCTAATCTTTATGATTTCTTCCCGTTTTTGGGCTCGTTTTGGTTTGCTTTTATTTTCTAGATGTCAGAGGTGCAACATTAGGGTGTTTATTTGTTCCCATTCTGTTTTTCTAATGTGTGAGTTCCTAGGTATGATTTTTCCCTCAAGAACTGCTTTCATCGCATCCCATAAATTCTGACAGTTTGTTTATGAATTTTCATTGAATTGTAGATATTGTTGAATTTCTTGTTTAATTTCATCTGTGACCCATTGATTGCTGAATAGAGTGTTGTTTAATTTCCATGAATTTAGCATATTTTTCTGGTTTATTTTGTCATTTAGTTTCATTGCACTGTGGTAGAATAATATGCATGGAATAATTTCTGTTTTCTTGCATACAGTTAAGCATGACCTATGGAGTACTATGTGATCTGTTTCAGAAAATGACCCATGTGCAGTTGAAAAAAATTTGTGGAACCACAAATGTTCATCTGTGGTTGGGTGGAACATTCTGTATATGTCCACCAAATCCATTTGTTTCAAGCTCTGGTTCAGTTTTGCTACTTTGCTAATTTTCTGCCTGGTTGACCTATCTTTTTGAGATAAGGGTATGTTAAGGTCTCCTGTTAATATTGTGGTCTTGGATATTAGATTTGTCTTACATAATTGGGTGCTTCTCTGTTTGGTGCATAGATATTTATGAGTGTTACCTCTTGCTCTTGAATTTTTTCCCTAACCAATATACAGTGGCCTTCTTTGCATCGTTTGATCATTCTTGATTTAATGTTGAACTGTCTGAGAACACAATTGCTACTCCTGCTTTTTTTCTAAGGTGCTGGGGCATGTAGTATTGTTTTCCATCCCTTGACTTTAAACCTATGAATGTTTTCTTAAGTGTGTTTCTTGTAAACAGCATATTGTTGGATTTTGTTTCCTAATCTATTGTGCCAGTCCATTTCTCTTAATTGGTGAACTGAGTCCATTTACATTGTTGGCTATAATTGAAGTGTGTTGACTTATGATTGTCATGATATTGTTTACTCCTTTTTATCTTGTGTTTAATTGTTTTCCCTGTGTAGTGGGTTCCTTCCATTGTCATTCATGGAATTCTGGTCATTGTGGTCTCTCTCTAGAGCATCTTTCAGGAGCCTGTGTAGGGATGGTTTTGTCATTATGAAATTGTTCGGTTGTTTTTCATCATGGAAGTATTTCACTTTTTCATCAAACTTGAAAGAGAGTTTTACAGTGTGTAGTAGTCTGGCTGGAATTTGTTTTCGTGTAGGACTTGAAGAACTCTGCTCCATGCTCTCCTTGCCTTCATGATTTGTTTAGAGAATTTGGCTGTAATTCTGATGGGTTTTCCTTTGAATGTCATCTGCTTCTTTTCTCTAGCAGCTTTCAGTATATTATTCTTGTGTTGGCTTTCTGGGATCTTGATTATTATATGTCTCGGTGTGTTTTTACTTGGGTTGAAGTTATTTGCTGTTCTGCATGCTTCAGTTACCTGAATGTTGGATTGTTTTCTCATATTTAGGAAGTTTTCTGCTGTTACTTCTGCCCTTATTTTTTATATCATTCATTGGTTTTAAGAGATCCTTTCTCACCCTTTCACTAGCTGTGCCAGCATCTTTAAGATCTGAGACTCTGTCTTCTCTTTCACTTAAACGGTTTTGTAGACTCATGATTGAGATTTTAAGTTCTTCTATATCTTTTTGACTCTGCTTCATGTGATCTATTTCTTTTCTGTATTACTCATTCCAGTAATCCATCATATTTCTGATCTCCTCTATTTCCTTTTTATGGATGTCTTATTTAGAGGTAGCTGTTAGTTCTTTTACTGGAGAGTGTTTTCCAAATTGGTTTCTTCTATGTATTTCTGGAATTGATTCTCTACTTCAGATGCTATGATTTTAAGAATTTTTTTTTTAATTTCTGAAATTATTTCTGCTTTGATATCCTCCTTACCTTTCTGCTGTTGTTTCTTTGCTTGCAACATTGTTAGTTCATATATTTCAACTGCAATAGTGTTCTCTGCACTTCTGGGTGGGCATTGGATTTCCCCCATATGTTTCTGGATTTGATTCATTACTCAGATGCTATGTATTCAAAAATTTCTTTTTTTATTTCAGATGTTAATTCTGGTCTGAGTTCCTCTATAGCTTTCTGCTGTCGTTTCTCTGCTTTTGCCTGTTAATTCTTTCATTTCAGCTGAGCTAGTGTTCTGTGCAATTGTTGGACTGGAGGCCTCAGATTGCATTTTCCTCCTTGTCCTTGTCATTTTGTATAGCACTGACCTTTGACCTTTGGTGTAGAGCTTTGGTGCAGTTATAACCTTAGCGCGTAATGAGATTCTTGTGCCAGTCTACTAAGGTTGAGATTATCCAGTTATGCCTGGCCTGTGTCTAGCTGTTGTGTTCAGCTCCTTTTTGCTGCAGCTCTTCTGGTAGAACTGTGAGCCTCCTCTGTTGTGTCCCTGGTCCAGGGAGCATTGGGGAGTGCAGAAGCTGTCCCACACACTCAACAGGCTGGGCAAGTGTGGATCGGGTGCTTGGAAAAATTCTCACTTGCTTGGAGGGCTTTGGGGCAGGGTCTCCAGGGAGTTGCCATGGAGGTCAGTCTGGGGTGTCTCAGGCCACACGCTGGCTCGGAGGTCTTGAGGGCATGGGTTCCGGATATCACGGCTAGTGCGGGGAGAAGTCAAAGGCTCTGCCACACACTCACAGAACTGGGATCACGTGGACAGAGTGCCAGGAGAGTTGGAAAAATTCTCACTCCTGCGGCAAGCTTGGGGGCAGGGGCTCCAGGCAGTTGCAGGGTAGGCTGGTCTCTCAAGCATAATTTTAGTATTATACACTACTATCCATAGTGTAGTTGCTTAGTTCACAGATATTAGCACATAGAGTTGGTCAGGGTGAGAATTCTTCCCATTAATTGCTATTTTCAAAAACCTGATGGACATTTTTAGGACCATTGCATTAACCATCTTGTTTAAATAAATGTAGCGTTTTTGTACTGCCCTGCCATATTTCCTTACTTTTCTCCTTTCTCTTCATTGTTTAAACCTTAAGTTCACACTTTCTAGTTAACTGTGTTATACAATTCAAGTTTTACTTCTTCTTCTGAGTTCTTACACTAGGATCACAATATGATATTTACACATGTGGGTCTGGTTTATTTCACTATGAGTATATCTTCAAGTTTCATCCAACTATATAAGAAGTTTTCAAGTTTATTATTCTTTGCAGCTGAGTATCACACCATTATATAAAAACACTACATCTTTTTCATCCATTACTCAGGTGATGGGATTTTGCTTGTTTTCAAGATTAGTGTATCACAAATTGTGCTGCTAAAAACATATATCACTATGATATGATATTTTCAGTTCTTTTGGGAAAATTCCCATTAGAAGGATAGCCAGATTGAATGGGCTTTCAATTCTAGTTTTTAAAGGAGTCTCCAAAGTGATTTCCATAATGGTTGCACCAGTCTACATTTCCATCAGCAATTGAGAAGGGTTTCTTTTCCCCAACAGCTTCTGAAACATTTGTTGTTGGTTGGTTTCTTTATGATAGCTATTATTTCTGGAGTGAGATGGTATCAAATTAATGTTTTAATTTGCATTTCATGGATGGCTAGTGATGTGGAGCATCTTTTTCATGTATTTATTTGTCTCTTTTATTCCTCTTAGAAGTATGTGTTCATCTTGAATGCCCATTTTTGGACTGGGTCTTTAAGTTTTGGGCCCCTAATTTTCTTTTAACTTATTTATAAATTATAGATAGAAGACCTCTTTCTAAGTGCTTGTTAGTCAAAATTTCTTCCCAAATTTTTGGGTTGTCTTTTCACTCTGTAGGTAATTTCTATTGATGTGGAAAAACTTCTCAATGAGAGGAGGCCCCAGATGTTATTCTTTCAAATGTTACCCATGACGTTTTGTTCATGGAAGGTTTGCCTACCACTATGTCTTTAAGATATACACCTACTTTCTCTTCTAAGAGATTTAGTGTTTCTGTTTTAATGTTTAGATCTTTAATCCATTTTGACTTTAGTTTAGTGCATGATGATAGTTCTGAGTCAAGTTTTAGTTTTTGGTATGTAGAGAGGCAGTTTTTTTCAGCACCATTTGTTAGAATCTACCTTTTTTTTTTTTTCCAGTAAGCATGTTTGGCCCCTTTGTCAAAGATACGATGGCTGAGTGTGTTTGTAGTTGGGTCTGAATCTTCTAATCTATTCCATACATCCTCATGTCTATTTTTTGCCAGTATCATGATAATTTTTACCACAGTAGCTTTGTAACATAATGTCAAGTCAGGAATTGTAGTCCTTCCTGCCTTGCCTTTTTGCCCAAGATTACCTTTGTTATTCTAGGTTTTCTCTGGTTCCAAATGAATTTTAGGAATGATTTCTCCAGTTCTGTGAGGTGTGTTCATGGTATTTTGATAGGGATTGCATTAAATGTGTATAAAATTTTTGGGAGTATGGCCATCTTCCCGATGTTGGTTCTTTCTATCCAGGAGTAGGGAATATCTTTCACTTTTCTGAAATCCTCTATGAAATCTTTTTGAAGAGTACTGTAATTTTGTGAAAAGATCTTTGATTTCTGTAGTTAAATTCCAAGGTATTTCATTCCCTGCTCCTGGTGGCAACACAATACTTAAAGTTGGCCAAATATATACAGATGCTTCAGAATTATTTTATCATAATGCACTTTCTTAAATGATAAGCAAGAAGATGAGTTCAGTTTGTAGGTCCTTCTTATACACATTATAGGTAACATAACTTTCAAAAAACTTAGGCTGGTTTTCATAGATAAAATGGTGAAATGCCTTCACACAAATTTTCAGGAATGGAGGGTTTATTCTTTCAATGTTGGAAGTTTCTGCATAAATGGGTTCTCAGTGGTTTGAACTCTTTGGGAGTTGCCAAATAATGAGAAATGATGAGCAAATGTCTTGCCTGAGTTTTTTTTTCCCTCCATGAGGCAATGCGCATCCAGAAAAAGAACAGTGAAGGGATATAAAGGCTCAACTCCACGGTTACAACTCAAATACAACTCTAAAGCTAATGCCTTATAAATTAAAGCCCATTCCCAATAAATTCACCCTTTGTATTACCTACTTTCTTTTCCTTTTGTTCATCCCAATCTCTACTAAACAGCTGAGGCATGACATTGGGATGCACCAATCTATCCCATAATTTTCTACTGCAAATTTCTACATTAGCACAATAGTAGCCGACTGTA
>PVKA01044281.1:0-16269 GCA_004027165.1 Ctenomys sociabilis | reverse complement strand
GGTGGTGGAGGTGGTGGTGGTGGAGGTGGTGGTGATGATGATGATGACAGGGGATGAGCAGGTGCCTCTGCAGGGGCTAAGCCTCACTCTCTGACACATACACCACAAAGCTCCTGCACCTCTGGTGAGACCAGGACCTTGAGGGAGCGTAGGAGGTTAGAGAAGGTTGTGGGTACAAAGGCATTGTCCCTCTGTGAGTTAACGTGGGGTGGGCCTAGTGATTGCCCCTAGCTTGTCAGAAGAGGTGCTCTAGAAAGGGAAGTGAGAACAGGACAACAATGAGGCCTAGACTTTCTCCATAGCTATTTCTTGATGGCAGCTTTCTTTTTTACCACTTCAGCTTTGTCTGCCTGTTTCTTCCTCTTCTGCATATTGGCCTTGTATCCCTACTCCTTTGGCCATTATAAAGCTCTATTAAACAGCAGAAAGATAGGCATCTCTCCTGATATTCTGCATCAACTCCTTCTGTATTTTTACCTTTCTTTTGTGTTTCAAACATTGATGGAGACACTGCAGTGTACATGGGGGCTCTTTCTGTCCTCTTTCTCCATTTTCATAGAGTTAGGATCCCGAACAAGATAGAGCCTGACCAAAAATAAAGTTGGACAGATTCATGTCTGGGTTGGGATACAGAACTCAGTGAAAGAGTAGAAAGTAAATTCTAGGTGTCACCTTGAAAGTAGACAGAATCCTGCTGGACATTTGCCTCTCCACTGCTGCAGCCTCACCAAGCATCCATCCCAGGCAGATTTTTTTAGAACAAAAAACTGAAATTGTCCCATTCTGCCTTAAAATCCTTCTGATGCTTTCCAAGTCTCATGGGGTAAAGGCCAGCATCCTCTATGATGCACAAATCCCAGCACGATCTGGCCCCTGGGTACTGCCCACTCCTGTATCAGGTTGTGTATCCTCAGCCTTGCACTTACTCCAGCCACTCTGGACTTGAGAAGTTTCCATGTCCAGCTTTCTTCCTGCTTTATGCCTTTTAAAAACTCTTAATTTACTATAAGTTCCCTTTCCCCCTCTCTGCTAAGTCCAGCACTTCACATTTTGATGTGTCTCTTTTTCATATGGGGGTATCTGGCATGACCTGTTGTATACTCTCACTGTTACTCTTCACAGGATGGTGCTTAAGCAACCACTTGTGAAATCATGGCCTCCTTCTCTCTTAGCTCTAAGAAGGAGGCCTGAGTCTGTTGGCTGCAGATATCCTGTTGACTTGATTAAGTCCAGGACTCCGGGAGAGGAGAGCTTGGAAGATACTGTAGGGTTGTCCTTTCCAATTGACTGGCTGTACAACTTTGGGTCAAGTCAGATAGAAGCACCCAAGGTTAGAGTAGATACTCCAAGCACAATAAAAGTAGGGATTCTGGTTACCTGGAATATGTCTTTGTCAATTCAGGAAAAGATACCCTGGAGGGATGCAGCTCCATAGCAGAGCACAGTCCTTGATGTGAATGGCCCTGAAACACTTCACATCCAACTCACCTCTAATGCAAGTGCCTCTCTGCTGAGCAAGCCCTGTCAAGCTCAGGTACAGAAATAAGCATATTTTCAAGATGGCTAAAGATATGGATCCATTTTCAAAACTTCTGCAGTTTTCCAAAGATGTAGTTGGTGCTACACCCAAGAAGTTGCATGTCATCTTCCTTTGTAGAGCTTTTGAAATCTCTTCCAGAGTTTTATTTCCTACCCTGGACCTTCAGGTTCCTCTACTTAAACTTTCCTCAGTTATGCCCAGATCAGTGATTAATCCCCCCTTACACACTTTGCTTTTCTGCTGACCCCTGTCGTGGGTCTATTCCAGATTCATGTCTGAGAAGGCTCTCACCACATTGAAAAGACATTCCCAGCCCTGCATGCAGCAGTGGGGACCCAGTTTTCCCTCTACTCTCAGTGATTAGGGGAAGGAGTATATGTCTTATTTTGCCAGGGAGAAGACTGTGCTTTACTCCCAGAGCTGGGTCTCCAGGGTGAGCTAGCCAACGAGCAAAAAGGCCTGTCCTGGGTGATAAAACCACTGCGGCAGCCCCAGTTCTTTGAAAGGTCTGTATGACCGGTCAGTGAACAGCTGTGCTGCAGCTGGGACAGCTCTGGCCAGCCCTATCCTCCCCACGTCTGACCTCCACATGGCCCTGTGGATCACACTGCCCCCCACGCCAACTGTTGTCAGCCTCTCCTTTCACTCTCTCCCGTCCTTCAGCCTGCAGTGAGCTCCATGGCCAAGAGCTTCACAAGGCAAGGTGGGTTCTCCTCCCATCTTTGGGGCCAGATTGATAAGCACACAGAGCCCCATCAAGACTGAGCCTTGGTTCCCTTGAAGTCTTCCTCATGCATCACTGCAGTGGCTCGGTCTAGCCATCCTCATGGTGTCCCTCTCCCCAGGCTCCTTTATAGGAGGGAGCAAGCTATTGTGGTTCCTAGAGAGCCAGGCGGGGACTTCCTGGGCTGAGGGGTTATGGTCTTGCCCTTTCCTTCCTCCACTGGCTGGCCAGTCTTTTTGTGTGCACTACATGCCTTTGCTTTCATTTTACCTTCAAAGAGGCAGGAAGTGCCCACAGCATTGGCCTTTATTCTGCCACTTCTATCCTAATGAAAGAAAAAAAAAGAGAAATTAGGGCCAGGAGTTCTAACCTTCCCAGCTTATAAGTTATTTGCTCAGAAAAATCCTTCTTACTTGACATTTAGGCTTGCTGTTGGGTTATAATGGGAAGGAAAGATCCAGGCCAAGGGGCACACTCACCACCAACAAGTGGGCACATCTACAAGGCAGCAACAAGCAAATATTGCCACACAAACCATCACCTCCATCACCCTAAACAGCATGATCATCGCTGCCATCACCACAGTCTCCACTGTCATTACTGATGTTGCCTCCACCCAGTAAAAGCATAATCCTTCTCATCAGCACTGCCACCATTATCACCATCTCTGACTCCACTATGTCATCATCACCACAACTCACAGTCCTTACTGCCATTCCATCACCAATGCTGCTGCCACAATCATCCCAAGTTATCTTTACTATTACTACTCACGTCTCCACCACAAATCACCATGACACGATCATTCATTTTCATCATCATCACCCCTACCATCAATATTAACTGGAAGCACAATGTTCATGCACCATCTCCTTCACAAAGACCATTATATACTTTCACCACTGTCACCACTGCAATATCAACATTAGCATCAGAACCCACTGTGGCAACCCCTCATGGATATCCTCATTTATTCTTACTTCAACTGCCATTCTCTGTATTGGAGTCCATGAAATTCAGATTTGTCCTGAGAATCTTTATTGAACACAATGTATAATTTCAGCACACACACTAAGTTATTCGGGTTGCTGCATAATAAACAAATCTAAGATTTAGTGGTTTAAAATAACTACCACTTAATTTAATGTGTGATTCTTCAGTCAGGCTGGTAATTCTGATATAGACTGGCTCACTGATTTCCTTCTGTGCCTACAGCTAGCTGACACGTTAGGTAGCAACTAGATGGACAATGATATCCTGCCCTGTGTCTTCTAGAACACTTCCATTTTCTTTAATGTAGCTTCACATACTCCTGTGGGCAACTAAAACTCATTCACAGTAGCCTCAGAGTAGCCTTTAGGTAAAGGCAAATCCCAATGTTTAAGGTTGCTTTCCAAGTCTGCATGCACCAGATTTGCTAATGTCTTATTAAGTCTTATATTCAATACAGATTCAAGAGGTGAGGGAAAGTTTCAACCCCTCATAGGAAGATCTTCAGTGTCACATTATAAAGGCAAGGGCCAGGATTCATGGAAAAGAGGAATGCATAACCATTATACAATGTATTACATGGGTTGACTATGTTATCAGGTATAATATCATTAAGCTTCTCTTCTGGAGGGTTAACAAGGTAAGTTTGCAGACCAAAAACTTAGAGAAAATGAAGGGCTACAAGGATAGCCAACATTTTGGCCCTAGCCCTTCAAGGTCAGTGAGGACTCAGGACATGAGAGAACCTGTACTGTAACATCCTATAACTCAGTGGTGTCCCAAATTTTCTGTTTAAGGAGATTATGGGGCCACAGAGAAAAATGATCAGTGATGTAGAGTGTGCCTAAGAACAGTCACATGGAGATAAAACATTCTCTCAGGCTTTAACAGAGAGCAAATTGGTCAAGCAACGGCCATGACTCATCCACATGGATGACTCTAACAAAGGATTTACAGACTGCTGACAGGGTTTCAGGGTAAATCCTGATGGGATTTGACTGACCTTGTCAGATACAAAAGTTATATTTTGTTGTTATATAGGTCTTACTTTATCTTGGTCTTAACCATCCAGCATAAAAGTATAAGCACAAGATATAAAAAGTAAAGCCATATTAATATGCTGAGCTGTAAGAGGCTCAAGTCAACAACTGCTGACATTGCCAGTTCCACGGATAACCCACTACTATTATGGACTACTGGACTATATTGGATTATTTTGATGAATTCACACACCTACAATATTTGAATGGCAGTGGCATACCCATCTCTGACAAAAGTAAACAGAAAAGGGGGATATAAATGAAGGACCATTTTGTAGTGAAATATATATATGTGTGTGTGTGTGTGTGTGTATATATATATATATATATGCATGCATATACAAAATAGTTAGCATACATATAAAGATATATAAACATATATATATATATATATATATATATATATATATATATATATATACACACACACAAAATAGGATAGATATACATCTACTTTCTCTTAGTTCAACAAGAAGAAAATTTGGAACTAATAGCTTTTAGGCAAGATATCATGTCTGCATTTTGTACTATGAATAACTACTATGAAGACAATATGCATCGTACTAATTATTGTAACTGTCCTAACCTGTTTTGAAACTGTCTCGTTGCTATTTTTTTCTCAATAAAATTAATAATTTTTTTTTAAAAACAGTGTATTACATGGGTGAACATGAAAAGGAAGATCTCTTCAGTACAACCAATAGGTGTGTACTGGCTGAGAAGGTTCTAATTCAGTGTGTCGTGTTTTCCAGAAGCAATCTCCTAGAATAGCTCCCTACTTAGAAGCACTGAGTCTTTCCACTTTGTCTATTTCCATTTTCATGAAGCCCTCAATTTCCTACCTTCACCTTTTCTCTCCTAGAGTTCCCTTTTCCCTGACTTTCCATGATATTCAAGGATCTTGTCTTTCTGCACAAACACCTCCTTCTCATTCTTCTCTCTCCAGGACCCTCTCTGTTTATTTGGCCCATTCTGTAGACCTCCTTAAATTATCCTTAGAGTTTCTTTGAAGGGTTTAGCAGGGCAATGCTTATGTACCCTTAACCAAACCGTTTTCCTCTCTCTAGGGTGATTGTTCTCTTTGACCAAGCACATTGCTTCTGAAGAGATATACATGGAGCACAGAGGGAAGAAAGGGATGCCTTCTTAGCCAGCCAGATCAGCAAATCTTTCATGGCAGTCAATGGGTGACAGATGTTATAGCCAGATCGCCGTCATGTTCAGAACTTTGTGGACTTATGACCATTTGCTTTTCTGCTATCAACCCACAGACTCCTTGCAAATACACACTGCTGTGATATCTCCAGCTTGACCAGCTGCCTTGCCAGAGTCTTGGGCTCCTGGTGCACTTTTAGATCCTAAAGAAGCAGTGTTGTGCAGTCTGGGGCCTGGATTCTGAAGTCAGTGCAGAAGAGGCTGAGGTGATACCACCAGGAAGTTCAGGCTAAACAGTGCCCAATGAGATGGGTTGTGAAACAATAGATGGAAGAGGGCTGTAGAAAAAATTTTCTCCTTTCCCCTTTTAAGGGACTATTCTGAGACACAGTTTCTGTACAGCTTGCCGAGAGATGTCTGCCTGACAGATGGGCTGCATCTACATCTTGGTCAGCTGCATCTCTTTGTAAAGAAGCCACAGCCGGTGCAATAATGTATCGTCTTCCACTGTTCCCCGTCCTCTGCCACCTTACTTTTTGCTTTGCCTCACTTTTTCTGCCCTTGGTTTTCACCTCTGAATTAAAGTATCTAGTGCCAAAGCCTTGCCTCAGCCTCTATTTTCTAGGGAAACCAAATATATAATCTTAAAGGAATTCACAACCAGAGATGTCTTGAGAGGAAGCCAAGGACATACAAAAGCTATGTAGTTGTACCATGAGGAAAAGAAGGCCCAAGACTTGTCACGGATATTTATCTTGGTACTAGGAGTTGGGATGGTGGGACATTTCTTTTTTCCAAAAATGTTACTAGCTCATCTCTAAGTGGACAGGGTTAGGAGATGAAGATCCAGGAACCCAAGGGTATATTGTTCCAGTTCCCTGGGCAAAGAACTTTGTTTCTTCTCTCCTTGCCTTGTCATAAGTGCTCAGGCGCAGGTTCAAAGATGATTAAGTATCCTAAGTGTTAGACCTACTCCCTTCCATTCGTGCTCTACCTTCTGTCTAAATCAATGGACACAGAACTTCCCAAGTCAGGACATCACCCAGCCATGTGACTGGCAGGTCCCTTTCCACCAGGATGCTCCCTCATCAGGCTAAGGTGAAGACAGTGTACAGGCAATTTCCACTGAAGCCTGTCCCACAGTGATGTTCATCAGTCGTGGCAGCACTGCCTTAGCCGTGGGGCTGAGGGGACACTCCATTACCTGACAGTCCCCACCCCTCCTTCTCTCCTGTATCCTGGCCTCCTTCTCCCCCACTCCTTTCCAGCACCAGCCCTCACCAGAGGGGTCACCCCATCCTCCACTTAGGCTCTCCTTCCAGAGCGTAAGTCTGATGCCTGCCTTTCCGTGTGTGCTCACAAAACTGGCTAGCTGAATTTTCAACATGGCTGGGAGATAGGAAAAGACTGGTAAATATTTGCACAGAGGAATTCATACAGTGGAAAGTATTTTCACTTGAAAAAAATATAAAGGCCCTCTGCTCCATTCACTCTGCATTTCAGTGACTTGACAGCTGATGGCATTGCCTCAGACCCTGTATTTCAGAACTGCATCCCATTCACACATCCCAGAGCAGGTGGTATCCCTCAGCCTCTTCAGCAGTGGCCCCAGACTGCATAACATTGCTTCTTCAGGATCTAAAAGTGCACCAGGAGCCCGAGACTCTGGCAAGGCAGCTGGTCAAGCTGGAGATATCATAGCAGTGCATATTTGCAAGAAATCTGTGGGCTGGTAGCAGAAAAACAAATGATCAAGATTCCAAGAAAGGATTAGCCAGATAGCTCAATGGACTAAAGCACCTGCTTAAGCAAGGACAAGGACCAGGGTTTGATCCCCAGAATGCTGTGCCGGCCCCACCCCCAGAGCACGGTGAGACACCAATTGAGCCTGTTTATGGTGGCACACGTGCCTGTAATCCCAGCTCTTGGGAGGCTGAACACAGGAGGATCATTATGAGTCCAATCTGTGTAGTGAGACCCCGTAGTTCCTGTACTAAATACATTTTTTTAAAAAAATTCCAAGAAAATCTGAATGTGAGGGAGATCTGCACAGGAGTGACAGATCACCTGGTCCTAGCCTCTAACTCTACACCTGTCTCCTGAATGGCCTCTCTGCCTTTAAAAGTACTGGAGTCTAACAAAGAACATGTTTTTGGTTGCTTGCTTGTAGCTGTGACCCAAGCAGCTTTTCTGAAGTTTCCTGGTAGCACTTTTCAGCCTTCCCCTCTGGTTGGGACTCAAGCATCTTTCCACCTGCCAGTTCACAGTGAACACTGGACTTTTTGCTACCATGCTGTGTTCAGTGACTCCAGCTTTCGCAAAGAGCACAGTAAACCCCCAGCTCCAGGGCACAGGCCTGAATGTGAGGGAGATCTGCACAGGAGTGACAGATCACCTGGTCCTAGCCTCTAACTCTACACCTGTGGAGCTCTAGTTAACACTGGCTTCTTGCTAAGGAAAAGTTCAGGAGCTGGCTAGGCAAGGCTGCATCACACATCTTAACTTGCTTGGAGTTCTCTCCCCAGCCATCCCAGACCCTTGGTCGCCAATATTCTCAACAGTAGATGCCGGGGCATAGAGGAACTGCTGTCCTTAATATCATGCTCCTGCATTCAACGGCAAAGTGCAGTCCACCTGCCAATGATGTTAAGTCCTAAAGTATACTGCTGGGGACATGTGAGGCCCTGCGACATTCCTTCCCTATTGAAAGCCCTATGTGGTCTGATTAGTTTAAGATAAGGGCAGACCTTGGGATTCTTTCATGTGAGCCCTCAGTTCCTGTTCCCTTGCTAATGGCTGCCCTCAGCATGAGATGAGAAAACCAAGGAAGGCTGGGGCATCGCACGCAAAGATGGCAGGGGAAGGGGGAAGGAAGGACAATCGGATGAGTCCTACAAAGGGCACAGAATGGCCCAACAAGGCAGTCTTGGCCACCTCACTTAGTCTTAGGGATGGCCAACAAACCTCAGGCCACTTCCCTCCCTCTGGAAAGGAAGGAAGAGATGGAGCGAGCACTCTGATATCCCCAGTGCTAGTTCAGTATCAGCTGTGCTCATTTCTCCAGGTCCCTACCACCAACTCTTACCAACTATACCGGTGCCTGCTTTATGGCTATAAATAAGGGAACATCCCACTTCCAGTCAGACGATATGATGAGAAAAGCCAGCCACCTTATAGTCTGAGAAGTTTGCTGGGATTCTGCTCCATGCTATTGAGAGGCAGTAAGCTCTTCCTCCCCTATGCTACATCTCCGTGCTCAGATGCTACAAGAATTCTTAGTGTTTTGTGGAGACAAGAATACACGGAAAGTACAGCAAAGGACCCACCTTCTGGTGTCTGTGCTTCTTTTTTTGATGTGAAGGAACATTTCCTGAAGGCCCCCACCAGACTCCCTTTGTATTTCATTCCTATGTTGTTACAGGCAAGAGAATTGTCATGATCAGCCGAATGAGACCAACCAGCCATGAATCTCCTGGGCTCCGGGAGCCACATTTTTCTACGAGGCTGCTCCAGATCCTTCCACTGGCATCTCCTCAGAGCCCACCTGTATTCACTAGTAGAAACACAAAGAGTGGGCCCCCCACCATCCTGTCCCAGGGGCTCACAGTCCAACGACATTGTAAGACAAAAACCACAGAACTAGGTAGCTGGCTAGGCAAAACTCTACCCCAGCTTGTTCCTTCTCCAGTGTCAGCTGGGAAGTCCTCTACAACTACACAAGGAGGGCCCTTGGGGGAAGCGGGCCTCACCCAGGGCGTTGCCCTGGAGCAAAGGCCTAGAGGCAGGCAGGCACACCGGTTGGATCCTTAAAGTACACAGTAGAACTGAATGGGCAGGACAGTGAAAGGAGGGATG
Source organism: Ctenomys sociabilis (assembly GCA_004027165.1). Classification (NCBI taxonomy): domain Eukaryota; kingdom Metazoa; phylum Chordata; class Mammalia; order Rodentia; family Ctenomyidae; genus Ctenomys; species Ctenomys sociabilis. Next base: position 6,965 of record PVKA01044281.1, on the reverse strand, counting down.
AGATTAGGAGCTAGAGAAGCAGATCTGAAAAGAAGAAAGGCTTGAGTTTGTACCTGGGCAGGTGTCTTCCCTCTGCCATCCACATAGTCCCTAGAGAGAAGCCTCTATGAGGACATGTGGCCCAGCATGGAGAGGGGGAATCAGGGAATGAAAGGCCAGCACAGGGGTCAGAGCAGCTTGGGAACTGAGATGCCTGGACAAACTGAAGGTAGGACTCTTCCTACCCCAGCTCCCAGGGAGCTCCTGGTAGGGAAGGAGTTCCTAGTACCCTGTTTATCTCTTCTGGTCCAAAGGACTAGTGCAGTGGAAATAAGAAAACTAAGGAGACTATGCCCCCCACTGGCCAACATGTACAGGACTAACTGCCAAGCCAGGGCCCCAGGCCAGGCCAGGAAAGACTTTTGGCCACAGTTCATCTTCCCCAGGGGCCATGCAGCCTCAGAGGACAATGAGTCCCAGTTTATTCACATTCTTGGCCCTTGGGAGGACTTGTGGAACCCCCTCTGGGTCTGGAATCCAATCTAAGTGCTCCTACTGCAGCCTTGCCCTGTGGTCAGAGGGACCAGGGCAGAAGGGCCTCAGTGTGTTCACACCACAGGAGGCCTCTGAGAGTCTGTCTCCTTCCCCTGACATTTTTGCTGGCAAAGTTCCCAAGGCCAGCAAGGTCAAGAGAGACAAGCTGGTCCTTCAAAAGACAGGAGTTTGGACAGCCCTGAATGGTCTGAAGAAGAGATCCCAAGAAAAGGGCAAGGAATGGCACAGTCTCAGGGATTTCCCAGCCCAGCCAGCTACAAATATGAGGTTAAAACTCAGGACTCTCCAGCCCAGATAGGACAGGACTGGTGGTCCCTTCTCTCTGCTGCAGAGACCCTTGCACTAGGTTGGGCTGGGAGCCAGGGTTTCCCAGCAGTAGATTCCTCTCTCCAAAGTTAGACTTGTAATGCAGCCTAGCAGTTGCATGAATTCATTCCTCCCTAATTTACAGAAGATATCACACCTTTTAAAAGGTTTCCCCAGACCTTTCTGATGCATGCGGGCATCCCCTGTCACCTTCTTTGTCCTTCTCACTTGACTTTTTCCGTTGTTGTTGAAACCTCTGAGACAGAAAGACGTGCAGAACTAAAGGCCACCAAAGGTCCCTATCTGGTCCCTAACTGGTGGCTCCTGTCCTAAAGAGTCTCACAGCTTCTCAGGAGATAGGGTAGGCCCTCCTGCAAGCAAGTAGGCCTGCAGCAGACAAATATACAAAGTAGAGCAGAAATCATAAACACATTTTATTTCTAAATAATTTTAAAACCACTGGCATTGTAGCAAATTGGAATATATTTCCAGAATCGACTCAAAGAGATTTTTTTATAGCAACATATGAAAAATGTCATTTAAATATCCACCAGCAGCTGCACCACATGTTGGGCTCTTAGGAAAACACTTTCATTCCTTTCATCAAAGTCCCTTGATTAATGTTCCACTTTTCTTTGACACTTTTTCCGTAGTTTAAAAAAAAAATCAAAGCCTGCACTATTATCTGGAAGAAAATTAAACCAATAAGATTTAATGTCTGCTATATTCTACAGTCATAGCAATATATACATATATATATTTAATTTAGGCCTTAGGCCAAACGCAAATGAACCTTAAGCAAAGGGTGCATCCTTACTCCAAGCTCTGGGAGGGCTGAGGCTAGAGGCAGCTAGGGGAGCAAAAAGGGTCCGATGGGCACTGGTGGGGAAGGTTTACAGTAGGGCAGGAGGAAGGCATTAGGCCTGGGCAGAGGTGATCCCCGGTAGCCGTGTCTGAGAGCAGGGAGAGAAGCAGAGAGACGCGGCCCCTGGAGAATGCTAGCAGGGCCCGTGCCACCTGCAGCAGAGCCTTCCTGCACGGTTGGGATTTTGTGAATGGGACTCAGAGGGAGGCAGCTGATAGAGGCATAGGAGAGGGAAGGAGAACCAGGAAGGAGGGAGGGGAATGTGGAGACCGCGCCAGTGGAAAGGCGAGGCAGATGGAGTGAGGGGAAATCGCAGCGTGTCTGGCACGGCAGCTGATGCCATAATTTAAAGGTCAAGTCAGTGGAAAAGGAAGAGAAAAGGGGGAGGGGGTGGCGTTGGAATGACTGCGTGCGCGGTGAGGCGCTTAACCCCTCCCGTTCCGGTGCGGCTCCACTCCGCTTCAACAGCCCCGGCAAGGTGCTAGTTCTCCGGCCTCTAGGGGGCCTGCTCTGCTCCGCCCCCGCAGGAGCTGCAAGCGGGAGACCGAGCTGTGTATCCTGCCTCTCCTCATTCCCATCAGAGTGGACGTGACTTAATCTCCTTGAACCTCAGCTTCTTCATTCATTAAATAGGGATGAGGGCACCTAATCTCCCCGGGGTTTATGGTCAGAGTTAAACTGTATGATGGGCATAGACGCTGGAAAAACAAATCTAACAGTTACAGACCTTTCTAAAGGATTTGTCTAAAGGAAATGGTTCCAATTTGTCTTTGGGAAGAAATAGTTCCTTTGTTCTGGGAAAACCACCATTTGGGCAAATAAAAACTAGTAGCCATCCTTTGTCCTGACATTGGAGACAACTGGCCCCCTTAGCTGGAAAAGCTGGCAAATAGATCCGGGGATAACATCGCCTCTCATCACCCTTCTCCTGCTGCCTTTCCTCGGCTCTTAGGCTCTTAGGCACATAGGTCGTCCCTCCCCCCAACATTCTCCCACCCCCACTGAGTTGCTTCCTGAGGAGGAATGTTCCTTTCCTCTATATGGATTTGGACTGCTTGGTGCCTGTAAATTATGGCAAGTTCTCAGGGAGCTGTGGAGGTTTTTGTTGGAATGGTTATTTGCTTGAGGCTGAAGAGAAAGCCCCAAGAGCTGCAACAAGGACTCCGCAGCCCCGGGTTTCTTCTCAAGCTGAGGGAGACCCTGGAATGTAGCTAGGCAGACCCCTAGACTACGTAAAGACAAAAAGGTCAAACTGGAACCATGCAGGGTATTACCTGCTAAGGCCAGGTGACAAGACCTCAACCCTACTTGTCCATGGTGGGACAGAACATGGGACTTGAGGCTTCAAAGCCATTCCCATGTACCCAGAGCTGAGGCTGCTAGGAGAGGAGAAGTGTCTTGGTCTTGTGGATCCAAACACAGGTCTGAGTTCCACTCACCCCTCATTTCTCTTCCATTACCTCTCACCATTTTCTGACTCAAATTTAAAGTCCCTGCCTAGAGGAGTCCCCTGCTCATACTACCAAGATTTGACTCTGAGGCTTTAGAAAACTTTGATTGGAAAAATGGTGAAAATAGTCACAGGAGTATGGCTGGTGATAGGGAAGATGGAAGGTTTTCCTGCAGACTCCCTGTCGCTGTGGCCTTAGGTAGACAGCCACGTTCCAAGACAAAAGGGAGCTTCACTCCATCTCCTAAGCTCTCAGACATAGTGCAGGACTCTTGTCTCTTGGATCCAAGAGATCTGTTTGCTCTTGCTCCTAGGCTGGGTCAACTGGCTAGATGGTAGGAGGAACCCCAGCCTCAGGGCAGGTGAAGATGACATCACCTTGCTTTCTGTTACTCACATCATCTGTGTCCCATCCATCATGGTCCTTTCACCTTCTGGAAGCCTCAGTGAGAAGGGAGGGCCGCTCAGGAAAGGATGTCTCAGGCAGGCCTGTATCCTATGCAGACTGGCTATATGTGTGCCAGGACTAGGCAAGGTGGGAATGAAAATGTTCAGGGAAATGAAAATATTCAGGGAAAGAGGCACAAAGAGTTTGTTGCAAGGGGAGTGTGGTAGACTTTGATTTTGACCCTTGACCTTATATGAGGCGGGCAGCCCAGGAAAATCTTAACTCACGAAAAGCCCTCGCAGGAAACAATGCTGAAACAGTCCGAAAGAGAACCACTGGAGATAGCCACATTGCTTTACGTGACTACAGAGAGACCCTCGGAGACCTGCCTCTGGAGGAGAGTCTGCTGTCTCTTGGCTTGGCCTAGAGCCTCAGAGGAGATGACAGAATCTATTATCAACAGCAGGTAGTGAGCTGTCTGTCTCATCAGGTATGGGACAAAAGCCAGAATAACTATCTTCCACCAGGGGCTCTTTCTGGTCATGCAGAATGTTGTTGAGGGTCCACCCAGTTCCAACATGGTGTTGACATGGCCCAGGCAAACCAACACTATGTCCTCATTAGCTGACCGCACACATAGCGCTTTGCTGCTAGCCATCTAGGGTCAGAGAAGGCTAAGACCTTCCTAGACCGGGAGAGACAAACACAAGTTTCATTCATGGTCTCAACTGCACCAAATGTACCTGTCAGCAATTCCTTGCAGATAATTAAAGGAACAGCTAATATTTGCCGAACATAATGAAATGACTGAAGAAATCAAACCGTTAGTTCCAGGGCAACAGAGACTGAGGGTTGCATGTCAATATGATACACACCAAAAAGGAGCAGCATCTCCACAGGGACAGGAGCTCCTTACAGAAGTAGCTCTGCCTCCTGCCCCATGTTATCCACCACCTAGAGTTAGGGAGGCATTTGCCAGAAATAATGTGACCATCTCTTGGGAGCCCAGCTGCTGTCCAGGATGTCCAGCATTTCTGTAGTGGCCCAGGTGAAGGACGGCCACAGAAGTCCTAGGCCCCCTTTCTGCAGCCCTAGCCCACACTGTAGCCAACATTTCTCTCTTCAGCATGGTCAAGGGCCATATAGCCTCAGCTACAGTGTCCTTGTCCCGGGGAGAGCTCCTGCCTCTAACTCCCTGCTTCTACCTTCTCTGCTCTATAAGTAAATTCCCCTGACTGGCTGAAACCACCACAGCCAAGGGTGGCTGCTTCTCCATGACACTCTCTGCCTCATTTCTCCCAGCTGCTGGTCTTTCTTGCCTGTTTGACTTCTACTATGTGCCAAGTCAGCCCAGGCACTAGAGATCCGAAGCAAGCCGCATTCCATGCTCAGGTTACCAACTACCTTGCGAGCCTGCCTTTCAGAGACCTGTCCCACATCACAGACCCAGTCATAGGCCAAAGGCTATGACTGAGGGCAGGGTGTTAAGGCTGGGAAGGGACCATCAAAATTGGGCCTAGGACAGAGCTGTCAGATTTCTTGGGTTACTGGCCAAGAGGCATAAAGAGAGGGAAAAGGCTCCCAGGCTGAGGCCTGGGGTCAGTTTCTACAAGTCTGTTTGGAATTGGAGAAGAGAACCAAACTCAATGAACCAAAGTCAGTGAGCTATATGGTCCCAGCACTTTCTCACTCCAACCTCAGTTTCTTTCTGAGAAAAACTGTCAGTCACCCCTGTCCTGAGCCCATACATAGCTATGTAAAGATCACACAGGACCTGCAGGCCACTATGAATGTAGAAGACATTCTTGAGCCCATACTTCCATATTCACTCACAGGTTAGGGAGCTTACTGCCTCCGGGTTAGTGCTGAGTCTGTCCACTTGTGCTTCTCCTCAGCTTTTTCCCCAAAAGAGCTCTGCAAAACTGGGGAAAAGAGATTTGAGTGCCTTTGGTTAGAGATGGTAGCTTCATTAAAATTGAGGCTCTGTCTTGGAAAAGGGAAGACTCTGGACAGCCAAAGGTGACGTCGTTGGCCTTAGAAGCCTTCCTGGAGCGCAACCCAAGCCTGAGCCTATTTGGTGAGGTACCTGTGCTAAGATCTAGGTCCTATTTGCCCACTCTGAATGTGAAGGCTCAGAGGTGGGTTCTGCTTGGTAAGCAGTAGCTGCACCCCATCCCTGCCCCAAGAGACTCCCCAATCCCTGTGACAGACCCTCAGAAGTATCACTCTGGGAAAGAGGGTGATTTGGGTAGCCCAGGGGACTGGGACGAGGAGCAAGCAGCAAAGGCAGGCAGCTGGTTCAGACCCATGGCAGGAAGTCATGACCAAGATTCATCCTGGAAAAATGCAACTAATGCTGCACAGCTGGGGCCACTAATCAGAAACACAGGCCCAGAGGTGGCAGCAGGGACAGACCCCAAGGGCAGGGCCAGCATGGAAGTGCTAATAGGCAGCAAGCTTTGGAACCCTCTCCCCACCCACCCAGCTGCTGTTTGGAGATAGAGGTCCTCAGACTGCAGTCTGGAAGAAAAAGTCCCCCCAGCCCCCACCCCACTTGCCTGGAGGGGGTTCATTGCTCCTCGAGCTGCAGCGCTAGCTTCATTAATAGCTAAAGCTCTGACTTGGTCTCGGGCACAGGATATGGTGACCTTTACTTCTGCTGCCTGCTTCTCAGGTCACTGTCCTCCCCAACTCCTAGAAGCCATCTCCGTCCCCCTACAAGACAGCCAGGAGGCAAGTTCTAAGACGGCCTCTCAGCCCTTTGCGGCCCCCCTTTCCAGGACCTCTCCAGGGAGGACGCAGGCTTCTCCTTGGGAGGGCGCTCTGAGCAGGATGGCCAGCCAAGGTAACTGGGGGAGAAGTGAATGTGGCTGAGCTGGGCCAGTGCCCCTGAGGGCGAGGTTCACCTGCACTCCTTATGCACTGATCAAGCTTCCACTGTCGCCTGCAAGCCACTGGCTTAGAAAGGGCTGCTTTGTATTCACCGTGCCAAAAGATGCTCCGTCTGGTTTCAAAACAAAAAAAAAGATAAAAAGGGTGATATTAACAGAGTTTAGCGCAGGAGCTCAGTCAGGGCTTAGAGAAGAACTTTGCTGTGGCTGAGATATAAAGTGTCCCCAAAGGCCTAATGTGTTCAGAAGGGGTGCTTTTGGAAGGTGACCGAATTGTGGGGTGCTGTGCTCATCAGCTGACTGATCTGTTCATATGTTCATAGACAGATGTGCTGCTAAAAGGTGGAGCCTGCTTGGAAGAGGTAGGTCACCAGGGCATGCTTTGGGAGGGCTTATCTCCCTCCAGCTTCTCCCTTCCCCTCCCCTCCCCTGCCCTCTCCTCTCTTCTCTTCTCCTCTCCTCTCCTCTTCTCTCTCTCTCCTCTCTTCACCTTGCCTTCCCTCCCCTCCCATCTCCTCACCTCTACTCTTT
>PVKA01044280.1:0-16267 GCA_004027165.1 Ctenomys sociabilis | reverse complement strand
ATAGAATTATGTAGAAGCACAGCGTTATCTATCCCAACTGTACTGTCTATACACACACATCCTGATTTTTTCTTTCTACAACCCTTCCTTTGTCTACACCTGTCAAAAGTGGGCACTCCATTGACATTCAACTACCTTAGGTTCTTGAACTTGACACCACAATCCAACACAGTCCAGCATTCTGCAACCATAGGGAGTTTTATCTTAAGATTTATACTATATTTTTGAATTACAATTTATCTAAAAGACATCGTATGATATCTTCTCCTAGTATTAGAAACTTTAAAAAGTACATTTCCATTTTCTGTTGACTATATATTACTTCTTCCCTGTCCTTTATACACACATATATATGAAAAAAAAATACGTGTATAACCCGACATTAAGATTTTTTTTTTTTTTTTGGTACCAGGAATCAAACTCAGGACCTTGGGCTTGCCAGGCTGACATTAAATTGGTACTGTTTCATAGAAATCTTCAATGACCTTTTAAATAAAAGGTTCGTCTAATATATTTTATATAGTCCTACATAACTATCACTTTGAGAGCTCTTTACTATTCACCCAGGAGCATATTGCAACTTCTCATGCCTTTTGAATTATGCTCTTTGTTATTTCCTATAAGCTACATCTGAAGTTTGCATAACTAGAAAATATTTTACTTTTAGTTTTCAAAGGTATGTTTGCTAAGTATAAAATTCAAAGAGGATACATCTTTTTATTTTCTTTCAGTCCTTTACTTAGTCTAGTTTCTTACAACTTGTCCTTTTTTTTTTTCTAATGTGGAATAAGATGCTATTTAATTTTGTTCTTCCATATTTTTTATGTATATGCTTTAACCATTTTTTTCTTTATAATAAGTTTTGGACAATTTCATTTTTGTGTATCTTGGTATGATTTTTTTAAAATTTTTGTGCAAAAGGTTCATTTTTCTTGAAATTATTTCTTGGTATTATAATTTGAACTAAATTCAGAAATTTTAAATCTTTAAATATTTATTGCCGGGCTGGCAAGATAGCTCAGCGGTCTAGAGCGCCTCCCAGGGACCGCGGTTCGAGCCCCAGCACCACATGCCATGCCAGTCCCTCCCCACAGGGCCGGCTGAGCTCACACCCCACCCCCGCGAAAAAAGAATCCGTGATGTGTAGCGAGACACTGTAATAAAGGAATTTTTAAAAAATAATAATAAAATAAATAAATAAATAAATATTTATTGCCTATTCCTTTCTTTGAGAATTATAATTATATGAATATATAAAAAAAGAAAGGAGCAGCTAGTGCTTACAATTCTTGTTTTTACTCTGATTTTTTTCCTCTCTTGAATTTCTCATAACTTCTTAGTTATATTGTTTTTTCAAACAAAACTTACACATTTATATCTGATAATCTGAAAAACTAATTTGCACATAGCATCATGTAGTATAGCAACTATTGATGGATTCCTATTACTTTGATTAGTGAAATCTTGTATCATGTATAATGCTGTTTTCTTCTATCACTATTTTGTATTCTTTTTTTTAATTTATTTATTTTTATTTTATTGAAGTACAAATATCAATGTGACAGTTTTAAGACACCTTAACAGGACAGATTCGATAAAATTAATACACTCCAAACTGTTTTCATAAGGTTTTGGTATCGTACAAGGTGCATATATGATATTATCCTTACAGACATTATTATAGCAGATGTCTCTTATCAGTAAATTAAGAGAATGTAGCTGTTTACATATATTTTGTATTCTTTAAAGATATTAAAAAGTACCAAATTAAAAAAAAAAAATTCAGAGCTAGTGATTGGAATGGCACACACCTGTAAGACCAGCAGTCAGGAGGCTGAGACATGAGGACCACTGTGAATTCATGGCCAGCCAATGCTACACAATGAAGTCAAGGCCAGCCTGATCTATGCAGTAAAACTAGTTCACTACAAAGCCAGAACTGGGCGTGGTGGCACATGGTGGCACACACCTGTAATCCCAACACTGAAGTGGCTGAGCCAGGAAAATTGCTGAGTTCAAGGACAGCCTGAATGAACTACACAGCAAAACTCTGTCTCAACAAACAGACAATTCAGAGCAATTCAACTGTCTACCAGTTAGCCTGTGTTTCAGAGAAACCATTTTCAAGATTAGTGTGGGTTCAATAAGTCCACAGGCCTATAATCCCAGTACTCAGGAGGTTTAGACAGGAGGATTGCTAAAGCAGGAGGACTACAGCAAGTTTGAGTCCAGCCTGGCCTAGTGAGTTCAAGGTCAGCTTAAACTACAGTAAGACCCTGTCTCAACACTAAAGGAAAAGAAAAGCATGAAACAGGCACTTGAACTTTTTTTAAATGAATGAAGAAAAGACACAAGTGATAAGCAATAACCAACAGCTGATACACATAAAACATTTTTAGGTGAAAAAGCAGGACTGAGCTAGAGAGATTGCTCAGTAGTCTAAGAGTCTGCCTGGCAAACACAAGGACCTGGATTTGATCCCCAGTACCACATGCTATGGCATACACCTGAACTCCCAGGGCTGGGGAGGCTGAGACAGGAGGATCACAAGTCCCAGCTGTGAGCAAGACCCTGTACCAAATAAATAAATAATGACACACAAAAAAAGCAGGACTGGCCAGCAGTGCTGGCACACACCTATAATCCCAGCATTGGGAAGATTGAAGCAGGAGGATCCCTGTGTAAATTCAAGCCCAGCCTGGGATACATAAGTGAGTTCAAGACCAACCCATACTGCATAGTGGGACTGTGTTTCAAAACAAACAAATAAAAGCTACATTGGAAAAATAGCTCAGTAGTAAAATGCTTGCCTAGCACCCATAAGGTCCTGGACATCATTTCTGAGCACCACAAAGAAAACAGAAAATAAGGCTGGGGAGATAGCTTGGTGGTCTAAGCACCTGCCTAGGCAAGCAATCCCCGGTACCACATGCCATGCTGGCCAGAGGCCGAGCTAAGCCAGCCTGAACCTGCTATTGAAACTGAGCGCAGTAGTGCATGCCTGTAATCCCACTGTGGGGAAGCTGACACATGAGCTGCTTAGCAAGACTCTCTAACAAATAAAATATTACAAAAATAATTAACTAATTGAGCACCTGATGAGGCAGACAGTCAATCTGGGGTGCCAGTGTCATGCTGCGATTGAGACTAGGCATGGTGACACACCTGTAATCCTAGCACTTGGGAGGCTGAAGAAAGGAAGATCACTACAAACCCAATCTGTGTAGTGAGACCCTGAAGACTCTGTACTAAATACATAAAAAAATAAAATTCCAAATGCCAACTAATGGCTGCCAAGTTTTACACAAGTGAGATTTTTCATAGATTCATTTTGAAAGCAATTATACATATTTGTACCTGAATGGAAAAATCTATGTATCACAAATAGTACCTTCCACACGGATACCTGAAAACTAAGTAAAACATTTCCTTTTGAACCATTTCTACTACCAGTAGCCTGTTAATAATACAGAAAGTCAGTAGATCATCCCTCATACATAAAGTGTAACTTCAGTTGAACATGTAATAAAATGATCATTTTAAAGTAACTATGCTGCCTCAAAAAGTTAAACACAGCCGGGAAGATAGCTCAATGGCATAAGCACCTGCCTGGCAAGAGTAACATCCTGAGTTTAATTCCCAGTATAAAAAAAAAAATTAAACACAATTACCATGTGATCCAGTAATTCTATATCATGTACATACCCTAAAAACTAAAGCAGAAACTCTGACACATGTTGTGCACCAATGTTCAAAGCAGCATTATTCACAATAGCCAAAAGGTAGGAAGCAACCTAAATGTATGCTGAGGAGGATAAAGAAAATGACAAAAAGTGTAACCTGGTTTGATGGAGACCATTATGAAGCAGCTCTGAGCAAGACTTAAATGAACCAACTGGCTTCCATGTTTACTTGTCTGGAGATAGGCAGTGAACACATAGCAAGTGAACCTCTGTGAGTCACTGATCCCTACTGAGGCCTATAATGACAGGCAATGCCATGAAGCCTCAAAAGATAAGACAAGGTCACAGCCAAGGATACCTGGATTCAACCTCAATTAGATGAAGACTGTAGCCTTAGACTTCTTACTCCTGGGTGATTTAATTTAATATACTCAGAGAAAATCTTGAGCACTTCCTTTCTTGAATATTGCCCTCCCTTCTTCTGATAACTAAATAAATATAGGCCCAGGTGGCCAGACAGCTCAACCCAGAGTCTGAGGTTCCATCCCCAAGACTCTGAGCCCTGGCCTCTGCCATCAGGGCATGCTGAGCCTGCTGATTGAGTCTGGGTATGGTGGTGCGCCCTGCAATCCCAGAGCTTGGAAGGATGAAAAACAGCAAGGATCACTACAAGTCCCATCTGTGTAGTGAGACCCTGAAGATCCTGTACTGAATACATAAAAATAAATAAATACAGGCCACCCAGAGATGGTCTTGATCTTAGTCCTGAGACTCTCAACTCTGTGAGGGCTTTGATCCTCCTGGAGCCCTGAAATCATTGCACTTGCCTCTTTTATTTAGCCCTCAATGTATTCTTGTTTGGGAGATTGCAGATCTGATCTACCTGCAATAACTAAGGGACATCATTAACCCAATACTGGCCCAGCAGTAAGTATACGTAGTCCTCCTGATGTAGGCTTGAAGACTGTAGCAGGAGGAGTCTGAGGCAGAAGGGTCACTTGATCTTAATTTTGGTCCAGCTGGGACAACACAGTGAGGCTTTATCTCTTTTTTTTTTTTTTTTTTTTTTTTTTCTTAAGGTACCTAGACTGCCAAACTAATATGTTTTACTTCTAAGAGAAGCAAGGTAGAACCAAGAGTGACCTTTAATTCCCAGCTTTAATACAGTGGCTCTATTGTGGAAAACTTTTGCACAACTTTTAAAATAGTACTACATTCAGTCTGTCTTCATTGTGATTATTAAATGACTTTGTCCAAGTTACCTAGCCTTTCTGAACCTCATCTGAGAAATGGGGATAACTATTTCTAACATTCATGTATCTCACACAAAGTTAGTGCCTGAATATAGAAAATCTCAAAACAGGAAAATTCCCTCCCCTCCTGTCATTCACTACCATCTGCAGCCTGATCACACCCTAGAGGCTGACATTTTGGCCAGTAACCATGGCTCCTCCCTCACGCCCCAGCTGTTTCTCCCCCACCTAGTCATTTCACTCCTTTCTAAGAGGATCAGGTATATATTTAGAGGTAATGACAGTATCAACTGTGGATTCAACAGGTGTTTGGACAGCACTTGGAACACTTGAGTTTTCAATTGTTTTCCAGTTAATTAATTGGATTTGGCTCCATGACCAGCTGTCTTAATTTCTACAAAAGTGCCACATATGCATAGTGCTTCAGCAGTACACTAAACAGAAAACCAAGTGTAATCACAAGACAAACCCTGCGCAAGATGTTTTCAGCCTTTTTTTTTTTTTTTTCCATTTTTTGGTACTGAAGATTGAACTCTGGACTTTGAGGGCCAGTATGATAGCTCAGCAGACTATGCACCTACTTAGCCAAGTGTAGGGACCAGGGTTCTATCCCCAGTAACATGCCACACCGGCCCCACCTAGAGGCACACCAGGCTGGCCACCAAGAGCGGGCATGGTGGTGCAGGCCTGAATACCAGCACTGGGCAGACTGAAAACGAGAGAATCACAGGGTCTGAGCTGCACAGTGAGACCCTGTACCAAATACATAAAAAAAAATAAAAATAAAAATAAAAAAACCTGAGCTTACAGGCAGGCACTTATTATGCTACTGAGCTATTTCCCTGGCCCTAGCCTTCTTACAGGTCTCAAAAGCTTGGCTAAATTACAATAATAATAATAATAATAAACTTTCTATAAATTCTACAAGTATAACCTACTAATACAATCTTTAACAAAATTACTGGTGTATCAGAACCAAGTTTCCACCAATTCGGGCTGCTTTACAACTACGGTAGGGGGTGGAAAAGAAAATCAGCAGGGTTTGATTGTGCAAAAGTTTTCCACTATAGAGCCACTATATTAAAGCTGGGAATTAAAAGTCACTCTTTTGGTTCTACCTTGCTTCTCTTTTAGTAGTAAAACCTGTAATCCCAGCACTCAGGAGGCTAAGGCAGAGAGACTGGCCTGGGCTATAAGGAGAGCTCCAAGCCAGGCTGATTTGCATGCAGCTGCAGCAGAAAGAAAAGAAAATCAGACCATGAAGATTTAAAGGCTTTTGGGTCAGGGATAATATACCTCAGCTGCATAAGCACCTTCCTGGTAAGTACAAGGTCCTGAGTTTGATCCTGAGTACCACAAAAAAATTAATTAATTAATTAATTAATTAAAGGCTTTCAGCAGAGCTCAGTTTGGATCCAGCTGTTATTCACCACCTCTGTGCCCTTAATTGTCTATGACAAGAGAACTGAAAGAATTAAATGAGGTAATCTACACAAAAAAATCTTAGCAGGATCTTGCCTAACTCACTGAAAGTGGTCAATAAGAAATCACATCACAGCCAGCTGTGATAGCACACTGCTGTAATCCCAGCACTGTGGAGGCTGAGGCAGGGGGACTGCCCTAAATCAAGGCCAGCCTGGGATATGTAGGGAGTTCAAGACCAGCTGGAACTACAGGGGGAGGCCCTGACTCAAAAAACTAAAGTAAAATAAAAAATAAAACAAAAATCTCACATTAAATTCACTCTTTCATTCAGTTTTTATAAGAAAAAGTACACTCTAGATCAATATTAAAAAAAAAAAAGAATCTTCTTAGACTTTAGTATCTCAATACTTGATAGAAATACATGTTCCATGTTATGCCTTAAAAAAAAAAAAATCTTAAAAATCTTAAAAAGCCTCTTTTGGGGGTTGGGGAGATAGCTCGGTAGAATAAGTGCTTGCCTGAGAAGCACAAGGGCCAGTTCAACCACTGGTTCTTCCAAAAAAACAAAAAAAAAAAAAAAGGAATCTTAGATCAGTATTTTTTGGGGGTACCAGGAACTAGGACCCTGTGACTGCTTGGCAACTGCTGTCGCTAAGCTATATCTCCTGCCCTAGATCATTTTCGGACCTTTATAAAGTAGTCTAAAGCAACCACCAGAGATATAATTAAAAAATATACTGATTAATGCACAGAAATCTCAGATGAGTCAGCAAAATTTACGCCCAATAAACAAAACGCTTAAGGTAAACTATATAATGGTAACTACAATTTTAAAACCAGCACTACTCTATTTAGTACCATCGCAAAGTTGTACTGAAAATCTAAGTATTAAAAAAGCAAAGATCATAACCCTAGAATTATGTTCCTACAATATTCTCAAATCACCTAGGTCAAACTGGCAGATATGAAGCACCCTGAAAATCTGGGGTAATCACCAAGAAACAATTTCTTAAAACAGAATTCCAACTCTCCCTCAAGCATAAAACCAGTAAAAGCATACCTCAACATTTCTCAGGGAGAAATGTAACTCTAACAAAATACAGGTAACTGAAATTTTTATCAAGGCCATTCATCACTTTTTGATTCAGCCAAAAATAAGCTCTGGGTTCTTCCCCCAAACACCCTAAACTCTGTATCATGACTTAAAGAAATGCATTTTTAGTTATCTGTCCTTTTGATTCATTATAAATACAATAACTTGATAAATGGGGGAAATATGTATACATCCATCCTAAGAAAGACCCACTTTCTATAAGAACCCAATCATCTTGGTTGAACTGAAGGAGATAATCCGATAGTCTACCCACCCAACACACTCTGGCTCTACCATCTGCTTTAATTCACGGCCAAACCCTATTTTATTTCACCGCCTCTCGGCGGCGTTGTTTTCTACTCCACCTCTCTCAATTATAAGAATGCCCTGCTATTCCTGATCTTCAAATCTCATTACTGTCCTCAAGTCCTAAGGACCTGGGACACCCACACAGATGACCTCACGCATTCCTATTTCATTGTACTTTACATCCCAAAAGAACTCATTCTTTTCTTGCTCATGTCCTAAAACACAATACACTCGCTCACACTAGGGTCCCCAATTGGTCCATTATTTCCCCGGCCTATTCCTTTTAGAAACTCCCAAACTCGGAGCCTTGTGCACCCAAGGGCTCACGTTATCCTCTTTCCCAACCCCCAACTACTCCCTCCCTATTTTTCCCCGCTGGAGCTCGTCCTCCACCTCCGCGCCCCCCAGCGCCGCCAAACCCGTCACCCAACACCCCCAGCCTCACCTAACGCGGGGAGCGGGGAGCGGGGAGCGGTCAATCGCCGCGTCCTCCCAGTTCCGGGCTCGGCGTCCGGGACACTCCCGGCTCTGAAAAGAGGAAAGGGAGATCTTCCGCCTCCTCCTCGGCTCCAGGAGCCGCCGCCGTCGCCGCCACGCTCCTCCCCCAGCACTCTAAGGACCGGACGCCGCCCTACCCCCACCGCCGCCTTCCCGGCTTTAGAGTCGGCCCGGCGGCAGACAAGAAATCGCAGCGGCCAGGGGCCGGAGCGCCAGCCGACCCTCACCGACCTCGCCGGCGCCAGCTGCTCGCCCCGCCCCCGAGCCCTCCGAGGCGCGTGCGCGCCAGCCAGCCAGCCAGCGCACGGGGCGCGTGCTTGCGCCGACGCGAGCCGGGCGCGCCGAGCTCGAGGCCGTTGCAACCAACCCGCGCGCAGGCGAGCGAGGATCGGCCCTGAGGCCCCTAGCGCCGGACAGCTTCGCGTGGAGGGCGACGCGGGCTGGGAGGCGGGCTGCAGCTGGTCGTTCCGGCCCCTCTCGGGCCCTCGCGCGCCTGTACTATAGGAGCCTCTGCGCTGCTGCAGGCGCCGGGACGTCTCAAGGGTGGGGGTTACCAAGGGTCTGGACGCGTGGGACACACTAGAAGGAAGGCGGGTCCTGGAGCCGCCCAAAGCCTGAAGTGGTGCTGTGCGGGGCGGGCTAGGGGAATGGTGCGGAGGGCCGAGCTCCAGCTGACCGAAAGAGACGAAACTCACCCGAAAGCGGCCAACGGTGAGCGCCTGAGAGGCAATCCCGCAAACGGCTCTCGCGCCACGTCCCCGTTTGGGGCTTTCTTGGGTCACCTTCTGTTGAGCTGTTCACAACGCCACCCTGAAGACTTTATGCCCCTTTCTCCTTCGCCACCTTACAGACCCAAGTTTTGCTCTAGAAGAATCTTTCCAAAGCCACTGACTGCGGAAAATGCAGAACTTCCAGGGAGTGCATGCGGCGGGCGGGCGGCCGATGAGGAGGATGCGCCGGCCAGACCCGGAATAAATTTGAGGGGTGGGCGGGGAGGCCGGGTTCTCCAGGCGCGCAGCCTAGACCCTTCGACTCCGTGAAGGACTTCTGAGCCCCCAGCTTTGGCGTAACACTGTGCTGCTGATCCCTCATCTCCATATATTCCCGTGCTCCAGCATCCCCTCAGAACCGGCACTATTGTTCGTGCATGTGGGAGGCACTTGCCTTACAGTCGCTGGCTGGTCGAGGTCCCTTGTGGAGGCACTGATGTCTGGAATACAGACGGTCTGCATTGAAGAGATTGATTAGAATCTGTCCCCATCTGAACAGGCCCCCACAAGAAACCTAGGAGTGTGTATAAGTGGGTAGACACCTAAGACACAGCGTGTAGTTCATTTTCTCATGCTTTATTTCAGTCACTAATAGTGTAATACAGTAGATACCTACCAACCCATCTAATCTTTGTGGTTCCTACCTACATGGAAAAGATGTCTCAGTTGCTTTTTCTTTATTTCTTTGTATTTTAACTTGAAGAGTGAAAAATAGAAGCAAAAACAAAGAGAAAAAAATGACATAAGCAGGGTAACATATGATATATATGTTACAGATTTTCAAAGCATGGATAGCTAAATATATATTTTTTTTCTTAAATAAAACAATCCAACACAGATCAGCAGTCCACAATAGAAGCGGATTATCCACAGAAGTTGTTGACTTGAGCCATTCAGAGCTCATTATGACTTTATATACCTCCACTTTTATACTTTTCTGCTGGATGGTTAAGACCAAGTTAAAGCAAGATCTATATAACAAGAAATGTAACTTTTGTATCAGATAAGGTCAGTCAGGTACCCTCAGGGTTTATCCTGTAACCCTGTACCACTCTTTGTAGATCCCTTGTCAGTGTCAGCCTTGTGGATGACTCACAGCCATTGCTTGACCAATTTGCTCTGTGGAAGCCTGAGAGACAGTTTTCTCTCCATGTGACTCCTTAGGCACACTATACATCATTGATCACATTCCTCTGTGGCCCCATAATCTCCTTAATCAGAAAATTAGGGCTACTACTGAGTTACGTGATGTTACATTACAAATTCTCCTATGCCCTGAGTCTTCACTGACCTTGAAAGACTAAGGCCAAAATGTTGGCTGACCTTTGCAGCCTTTCTTTTTCTCCAATTTTTGATCTGCAAACTTAGGTGGTTAACCCTCCAGAAGAGAAGTTTATTATTACCCTGCGACTTATGCAGTTCAATTTACCCACACTATTAGTCTAAATATCAGACATCGTAGGTCTAACATGGAACATGTATTTTCCATCAAGTATTGAGATACTGAATCTAAGTCCATATAGGATATGAAAAAGAAAAAATATTTTTTTTAAATTGGAATGAACACTTACATGTTTATATAGATATTTAGGAATCCATCCATATACAGCATAGTAGCATTGTAGCATGACTTCCTTGTGACATTTTTTTTGTCTTTTCATTTACTACTCTTTAAAAAAATGGCAGTATAGTAATAGCTGGTATGTCATGACAAGAAGTACATTTTTAGAAGACCAGAATGGCAGGCATTTGGAGTGTGACCCTTCTATTACACTTTGTTAAATTCAGTGCAGTTGCTTGGTTCACAGGTATCAGCATATATAGTCAATCGGGTGAGAATCCTACCACTTAACTGCTAGTTTCAAAAATCTGATGTTTCTCAGGATCATTTTCTTACCCGTCTAGTGTCTATAAGTGAATGGCCTTGCCTCTGTCATGTTTCTCAGCATTTCTCCTTGCCCTCTCCTCATTGTCCAATCCTCAAGTTCTCGCTTTCCTTTTAATTGTGTTATACATTTCTATTTGCAGTTCTTCTTTTGAGTTATACTGGGGAGACTATACGATATTTGCACATGTGGGTCTGGTTTATTTTGCTTATAAGTATGTCTTCAAATGGCATCCACATAACTATGTTGGCTTCAAGTTTATCATTCTTTACAGCTGAGTAATATTCTATTGTATAAAAATACCACATCTTTTTCAATCATTCCTCAGGTGACGGGCATCTTGGTTGTTTCCAAGATTTGGCTATCACAAATTGTACATAGATACACATATAAACATAGGTACACATATGATATGATGTTTTTAGTTCCTCCGGGAAAATTCCCAGTAGAGGTATAGCTGGTTTGAATGGGATTTCAAGTCCTAGTTTCTTAAGGAGTCTCCATACTGATTTCCATAATGGTTGCACCAGTCTACATTCCCACCAGCAGTGAAGAAGGGTTCCCTTTTCCCCACAACCTCTCCAACATTTGTTGTTGGTTGATTTGTTTATGATAGCCATTCTTTCTGGGATGAGATGGTATCTCAGTGCTGTTTTAATTTGCATTTCACGGATAACTAGTGATGTGGAGTATTTTTTTTATGTATTTATTTGCTTCTTTAATTTCATCCTCAGAGAAGTGTGTTTTCATCTCGGATGCCCATTTCTAGATTGGGTCTTTAAATTTAGGGGCCCTGATATTTTTTCTAGAGAGCAGACCTTGTCTGAGTGCTTACGAGTTAGTATTTTTTCAAAATTTGTGGGTTGTCTTTTCACTTTGTCCGTAATTTCTTTTGACGTGGAAAAACTTCTCAATAACAGGTGGTCCCAGTTGTTCTTTCAAGTGTTTCCCATGCAAATACATGTTTGTTCATGAACTCTTTGCCTACCCCTATGTCTTCATAGCCAACAATTTGGCCCTTTCTCCTACTTTCTCTTCCAGGAGATTGTGTGTCTCTGTTTAAATGTTTAGATCTTTAATCCATTTTGACTTTAGCTTAGTACATGGTGATAGACATGGGTCAAGTTTTAGTTTTCGGGCCAGGAAGATGGCTTAGTGGAATAAGGGCTTCCCTGGCAAGTGTAAGGGCCTGAGTTCAATCCCTAGTTCCACCAAAAAAGAAAATAAAAAGTTTCAGTTTTCAACATGTGGAGAGCCAATTTATTCCAGCACCATTTGTTAAAGAGGCTGTCTTTCTTCCAGTAAGCATGTTTGGCCCCTTTGTCGAAGATTAAGTGGTTGAGTGTGTTCATAGAGGCCTCTGCATCTTCTAGTCTAGTTCATTGGTCCTCCAGTCTATTTTGTTGCCAATACCATGCTCATTTTATCACAGTAACTTTGTAGTATAATTTCAAGTCAGGAATTGTAATGCTCCTGACTTGTGTTTGTTGGCCAGGATTGCCTTGGCTATTCTAGGTCTTTTCTGGTTCCAAATAAGTTGTAAGAATGATCTCTCTAGGTCTAGGAGGTATTTTGTTGGTAATTTGATAGGGTTTGCATTGAATCTGTACAACAGTTTTGGGAGTATGGCCATCTTCACAATATTGGTTCTTCCTATCTAGGAGCAGGGTATATCTTTCCATTTTCTGAAACCCTCTATGATCTCTTTTTTCAGAGTACTGTCATTTTCCATGAAAAGATCATGAACTTCTTTACTTAGATGAATTCCAAGATATTTCATTTTTTGTGGTGCTATTGTAAAAGGTATTGTTTTATAGTTTCCCTCTCAGTGTGTTTGTTATCTGTGTAGAGAAATGCTATTGACTTTTGAGTATTGACTTTGTATAGTGCTATGCTACTGAATTTATGTATCAATTCTAGTAGCTTCTTAGTGGAGTTTTTTTGGGTCTTCCAAGTAAAGTATCATGTCATCTGCCAAAAGTGATAATTTAACTTCTTTACCTATTCTCATTCCTTTTATTTATCCCTCTTGTCTAATGGCTCTAGCTAATGATTCCAGAACTATATTGCATAGTAGGCACATTGTTGTCTTGTACCAGATCTGAAAATAAAAGATTTCAGTTATTCCCCATTTAGAATTATATTAGCCATTCGATTGTCATGGATGGCTTTTATCAGATTGAAGTAGAGGTTTTCTATTCTGATTTTCTGTAAGAGTTTAACATGAATGACTGCTGGACTTTGTCAAAAGCTAATGATTCCAAAACTATATTGAATAGGAGGGGTGATAGAGGACATCCTTGTCTTGTACCAAATCTAAAAGATTTCAGTTTTTCCCCATTTAGGATTATATTAGCTGTTGGATTGTCATAGATGGCTTTTATCAAATTGAAGTAGAGGCCTTCTATTCCAATTTTCTGAAGGATTTTGAACATGAATGAGTGTTGGACTTTGTCAAAAGCCTTTTCTGCATCAATTGAGAAGATCATGTGGTTTTTAGTTTTCACTGTATTGATATAGTGTATTATATTTATAGATTTACAAATATTGAACCATCCTTGCATCCCTGGGATGAATCCTACCTGGTCATGGTGTATGATCTTCTTGATGATTTGCTGTACTCTGTTTGCTAGGATTTTATTGAGGATTTTTGCATCTATGTTCATGAGGGAGATTGCCCTGTAGTTCTCTTTTTTAGTTGTGTCTTTCCCTGGTTTTGGTATCAGTATAATACTTGTCTCCAGGAATGATTTTGGGAGAACTGTTTCCTTTTCAATTTCATTGAAGAGTTTGTGGAGTGTAGGGATTATATCTTCTGTAAAGTTCTTGTAGAATTCAACTGTGAATCCATCAGGACCTGGACTTTTCTTTGTCGGCAAGCTTTTTATTACATTTCATATTTCATTGGCTGTTATTGGTATATTGAGAGTTGTTCTATCTTCTTGATTCAGTTTTGGTAATTTGTACCTTTCTAGGAATCTGTCCATTTCATCTGTGTCTTCTATTCTGTGAGCGTAAAGATTCTCAAAGTAGCTATTGATAATCTTCTGAATTCCACTGGGTCTGTGGTGATTATGCCCTTTTCATTCCTTATTGCTTGTATTTGAATTTTTTCTTTCCTCTTTTCGATGAGGTTAGCTAGTGGCTTGTCAATTTTATTTAGTTTTTCAAAGAACCCACTTTTTGATTCATTGATTCTTTGAACTGTTTTCTTCGTCTCAATTGAATTAATTTCTGCTCTAATCCTTATGATTTCTTCTCATCTTTGGGCTCAGGGTTTGGTTTGCTCTTCCTTTTCTAGATGTTGGAGTTGTTCCATTAGTGTGTTTACTTGTTCCCGTTCTGTTTTCCTAATGTGTTAGTTCATAGCTATGAACTTCCCTCTGAGAACTGCTTTCATCCTATCCCATGAATTCCGATAAGTTGTGGTTGAATTCTCATTGAATTGTAGATATTGTTGAATTTCTTGTTTAATTTCATCTGTAACCCATTGATTGCTAAGTAGGGTGTTGTTTAATTTCCATGTATTGAGGGGCTTGTTCTCGTTTTTTTTTTGTCGTTTATTTCCAGTTTCATTGCACTGTGGTCAGATAATATGCATGGGATAATTTCTGTTTTCTTGCATATACTTAAGCATGACCTATGGACCAGTATGTGGTCTGTTTTAGAGTATGACCCATGTGCAGCTGAAAAAAAATGTGTATTCAGCTGTGGTTGGGTGGAACACTCTGTGTATGTCCACCAAGTCCATTTGTTCCAGGCTCTGGTTCAGTTCTGTTACTTCTTTGCTAATTTTTTGTCTAGTTGACCTGTCTTTGTGGGATAAGGGGGTATTTAGGTCTCCTGTTAAGATTGTGGTATTGGATATTAGCTTTTTCATGTCCATTAAGATTTGTTTTACATAGTTGGGTGCTCCCGTGTTTGGTGCATACATATTAATGAGTGTTACCTCTTCCGGTTGAATTCTTTCCCTGACCAGTATATAGTGGCCTTCTTTATTTCATTTGATTATTCTTGGTTTGAAGTTAAGACTGTCTGAGAACAAGATTGCTATACCTGCTTTTTTCTGCGGTGCTGGGGTATTGTTTTCCATCCTTTGACTTTAAGCCTATGAATGTCCTTTTGAGTTAAATGTGTTTCTTGTATATAGCACATTGTTGGGTTTTGTTTCCTAATTCACCGTGGCAGTCTATTTCTCTTAATTGGTGAGTTGAGTCCATTTACATTGATGGTTATTATTGAAATGTGTTGACTTACAATTGTCATGTAATAACCTTCTGTTATTTTCTCCTTTTTGTCCTGTGTTTAATTGTTTGCCCTATTTAGTGGGTTCCTTCTGTTCTCATTAGTGGAGTTCTGGTCATTGTGGTCCCTCTCTAGAACATCTTTCAGTAGCCTGTGTAGGGATGGTTTTGTCATCATGAAATTCTTTACTTGTTCTTTGTTGTGGAAGTACTTCATTTCTCCATAAAACTTGAAAGAGAGTTTTGTAGGGTATAGTAGTCTGGGTTGGAATTTATTTTCATACAGGACTTGAAGTACTGTGCTCCATGCTCTCCTTGCCTTCACAGTTTGTGAAGAGACGTCGGCTATAATTCTGATGGGTTTTCCTGTAAATGTGATCTGCTTCTTTTCTTTAGCAGCTTTCAGTATAGTATTCTTGTGTTGAATTTATGGGATCTTGACTATTATATGTCTCGGTGTGTTTTTAGTTGGGTTGAAGTTATTTGGCGTTCTGCATGCTTCAGTTACCTGAATGTTAGATTGTTTCTTCATATTTGGGAAGTTTTCTGCTATTACTTCTGCTCATATTCTTTTTATATCATTTTGTTGACTCCTTCTTTCTCACTGATGCCTATTAGTCTCACATAGTTCATCTTAGCATCATCTTGCATGTGATGGATTATTTTTTTCCTGCACCCTAGTTGTTTTTAAGAGATCTTTTCTCACCTTTTCACTAGCTGCACCAGTGTCTTCAAGATCTGAGACTCTGTCTTCGCTTTCACTCAAACGGTTTTGTAGACTCGTAATTGAGATTTTAAGTTCTTCTATATCTCTTTGACCCTGCTTCATTTGATCTATTTCTTTCCTGTATTGCTCATTCAAGGAATCTGTCATATTTGTAATCTCCTCTTTTTTTTTTTTTTTTTTTTTTTTTTTTTTTTTTTTTTTTTTTTTTTTCAATTTCTTCATTAGCAGTAACTATTAATTCTTTTACTGCAGAGTTTTTTCCAAATTGGGTTTCCTCCATATATTTCCGGAACTGATTCTCTACTTCAGACGCTATGATTTCAAAGATTTCTTTTTTTATATCAGAAATTATTTCTGCTTTGAGTTCCTCTTTACCTTT
>PVKA01044279.1:0-16270 GCA_004027165.1 Ctenomys sociabilis | reverse complement strand
TTTTTTTTTTTTGGTGCAGGGTCTCACTACGCATGCAACCCACATTCATAGTGATCTTCCTGCTTTTTGCCTCCCATGTGCTGGGATTACAGGCGCGCGCCACCACGCCCGGATTGCATCGCCGGCTCAGCGCACCCGAAGGCGGGGCCGGCGCGGCTTGGGGAACCAAGGATCGAACACTAGTTCCTGCGCTTACCTAAGCAAGCGCTTAGTCCGCTGAGCTATACCGCCGGCCCTTAAATATAGTCTTTATGCAACATTCACAGCTTCAACAACCTTTGCTTTCATAAGACTCATCAATTGCTTTCCTCTCTTTTGCTAGTCAGCCTGCATATTTATTATTTAGTGATTTTTCTCTTTTTTTCTGCCAGACTAAAAAGTTTAGGAAGACAGGAGTCTTCCTTCCACCTAGCCCAATATGTGTACTATAATAGGTCCTAAAGCATGTCTAGATTTTGGAAAAAAGGAAGAAGTCTTCATGGTAACAAAGCTATTTTCACACAGACGATTTTACTTTCAGCAGTACTTCAAAATTTGGTATCAATTTTTACTGAGGAGGATTTTTTTTTTAATTTAAAGAATATGATAGTAATGGTATCAGTTTGAGTAAGAACCCCCCCCCCCAACTAAATTAGATTAGCATAGTTCTGGGCACGGCTTAAGAGATTTATTGATGATGAGCTGGAATTTATTGGATCTGAGTGACAGCAGTCAATAGGCTTGATGCCTGAACTATATCAGAGGGAAATGGAAATGGAGGACTCACTTATTTAATGAGCTCCAGTCTTTATGCTCAACTTGGTTGTGTCTCCTTGCACCCAGAACTCACCCTGCAGCCTTCTAGTGCAGACCTAGTTGAACTCCAGGGGATCAACTGGATCTTTTGGATCTTCAGTGCACTAACTGCCCTTTCTCACTTTTCCACACCTGACTTTGAAGAAGGCCAATGCTTTTCTATAAATTCTTACATGTTTGTAGAAATTGCAACACAAGCGTTTCTCTCATAAACACTGACTGATGCAGATTCTGGTATTGAGAGTGGCCGAATCATGAAGATGAAATGCTTTAGCAGCTTTGGTGCTTTCCACAGTTGGCTTTCTAGTTTGATTAGACCTAAGATGTCACAGCCTCTCCATCTGATACTGAGGGGAGCACTGATATCCCTTGGCATAGAGTCTAAAGTAATATGTCACATTAATCCATTTTAGTTTTCCTAATTCACCATTTGTGAGATGTGACGAATTCAACACATCCATATATTTAACTTTTGAGCATTTTGGCAGAGTGGGAATTATAATGGTGTCTGGCCTCCCTTAGCATCTCTGGACAAACTAGTGATTAAAAACAACAAGCTCACACCATCTGGAATCAGAAGTCTTTTGACTCAGAGGACAAATTTCACTCACTAACACCCTGGGAAGCACATTTATGAATGGAGCATGAACCTCCCTGAAGCCTGCCACTGCTCCTGTATGACAGAACTTAAAGTGGAGGCCGTGGTTACTCAGTTGGGAAAAGGGTATAACCTGGACCCTGGAATAGCAGGGATCAAGTGGAAATACTCTATTAGCTAGGCAAGGTGCATGCGCTTTCCACAATGGGCAGAATGGCTTAATGTGAAGATATCTACCGTAATCATTGGCTAATTAGCTGATTAGCCCATTTTCAAAAGTGAAAGAGACAGAAAGCCTACACAATTTTAACAAGATTAATACGTTTTTAAAAAAATCCGGTCAAGTGAACAGGAATCTGCTGCAAATTGCAGCAACAGGATATCATGGGTCCTCAACCATGCCTCAGATCTGAACCAGGTTACAGACCCAGAACACTTTCAATGAAGGCTCCCTTGAGGAAGGACCCTGGTGCAGAACCAACAATTTATATTGTCCATCTTTCTCTCACCCTTTCCCAAAGGGACCTTATCCTTTTGACCAGAGTAACTACATACTGGGGAAAGCAGACTGATCAGACATGTTAGCAAATACTGGACACAGGTTCTGAGCAAACACTAATGCCAGGGGATCCAAAATGTCATTGTGGCCCTCAAGTAAGAGGAGCAGTGCACAGAGGCTGGCCAATCCATAGAGTTTCAGCAAAGGTCTCACTCTTATCAGCTCCAGTGAGTCCTCAGATCCTGTAGTCATTTCCTCTATTCCAGAATGCATAATTGGGATAGACATACTTAGTACTTGGCACAATCGTCACACTGGTTATTTAGCTTGTAGTTTGAGGGCTATTGTGCTTAGAAAAGCCAAATGGAAGCTGTTAGAGTCGCTTTCACTTCATAAAATGGTAAGGCAAAACTGATGTCTCATCTGTGGAGTGATTACAGAACTTAGTGCCAGATCAGGGCCTTGAGGATAGCAGTGGGGGTGGTTCTCAGGCCATTTACTTTTTGGGCTATGTCAAAAATGGATGGGTGTTACTTTTTGTGTCTAGATTCCCCCTCAAAGCCTCCTGCAATGATAGGATCCTCCTCCTAGAGGTTGTAATTAATTCATGATCCAACACTGGAATCATGGGTGTGAGAGCTATACCTGACCTGGGGCAGAGAGCCTGGATGCAGTCTAAGGAAGGGAGAGAGGCTTGCTCTGTGCCTCTGCTACTGCTGCTGCTGCTGCTCCTCCCTTTTTGCTCTTGCTGTTTTGTGTCTGCCATGAGTAATTCCTCCTTTATCCAACTGAGTGTGGATTGAAACCTCCACAAATTATGAGATAAATGAACCTTTCCTTCCTTAACTTTGGGTGTCTGGTATTTTGTCCCAGCAGCTGGAGAATAGTACCAAAACAGCGGGTCCGCAGAATGATGGTAGGTGGCTGTATACTGAATCAAGTGCTGACTCTAATTGTACCAGATGTGGTTTCCTTAACATTGTCTGAATGATTGTACAATTGGAATGATAATAATGGTTTGAACTTCTGCAAAGTTTTAGGCAATGGATAATATTTAGTAATATATTGAAATAAGTCTGCATGGTTTGCAAGTGCTTGTTTTAACAAGGGAAAATTGGGCTGGGGATATATAGCTCAGTGGGCCAAACACTTGCCTGACAAGCACAAGTGTTGAGTTAAGATTCTGGGGATGGGAGAGAAAAATTAATTTGATTTTATTAATCTATAGTGCTAACAATTTGATATTGGATTTTTTCGGGACATTTTTTCAATACATGCTTAATGAAGACTGCCAGGATTGTGGACTTTTTTAAAGTATAGTTTTTCTTTCCTTTTTTTTCTTGGTATTAGGGAGTTGAACTTATGACCTCATGCTTGCCAGGCAGACGGGGTTCCACTGAGCTACGTCCCAGGCCCCTGTATACTATTTTTTGATTGCTTTCTGGTAGGGCTGACACTCTGCCTCCTCCTAAGTATCCAAATGTGGTCTTTAATGATGAATGTTTACTCCTAACAAGACTTTTCAATTTTCTTTGTGTGGTTTGAAAACAAACTATTAGTGTCTGGCTAAAATGTCTTTAAAAAGTTATCACCCCAGAGACCCAAGTCCCACGAGATAACAGAGTGGTAATGTTGCTTGAATTTTTCAGATATTAACACTTAAGCAAATTAATCTATTACCACAACTTCCAAGTTAGAGAATAACATTCCCTCCAAGTCCATAGAACATCCTATGTGTTTGAAATAACATGGTTAACTCAGTAATGTTTTGTGGAGTTGACAGCACAACCCAGTAATACCAATACTCACTTTATTCCAAATGCCCCTTTTGCAACCACTTTGGCTATTCACATTTTTTTTTTTTATTTTGTATTCTATTACTTTATTTTTGAGACTGCTCTTGTAGAGAGATTTTCTGCTTAAAATTTTCAGCAAATTAAATTGTGCTTGCAAATAGATAAAACAAATAAATGGCTTAAAAGCATCACAATCAAGTATGATAATAGAAACTGTTACACTTTTAATAAAGATTAAGAATGGTTGTAATGCAAAGATTTATTTCACAGAACAAAAGCACTTAAGCAGGAGTTTATATTACTGCTATGCTTCAATGATGATAGCATTGGGGGCTTCAAGTGCATAGCTACAATGATTAATTAAAGGCCTTGTTCAGGATGAGTGAGCACCATTATTGTTCTTAAATAGGAAGAGGCAGATAACCATTGCTGATTATTCCTCAATTCCCAGTCTTACTTGTTAAAAACTAAAGATTAATAAAATAGGCTGTGCAATTTCCAAGCTGCTATGAGGAGCAGAAAATAATAGAATTTCCATCCCATATATGTGTGCAAGTTGGATTAGTAAAAAAAAGAAAAATCCAATTGGCAGCCAGCTTTATCCTATTTTGTCTGAATATACAATTTATGATGATTTGAGTATAAAATTTTCCTGTATCAGTTGGATTTGGGTATCTTTAGGAGAAATAATTATGCAAACAATATATGCTTTTTTTATTGCTGCAGCAAGTCTATATATAATATAACTATATATAGAATCTAAAAATTAATCTTGGAATAGCTAATGAAAATGTGATGCAAAAATAGGCTATATTATCTTTTTTATTTTTTTATTTTATTGAACTACAAATGTCAATCAGACAGTTTCAAGACACCTTAACAATACAGATTCAATAAATTAATACATTGCAAACTGTTTTCATAATGTTTTGGTATTGTACAAAGTGCATACATGATATTATATTTACAGATATTATTTTAGCAGATATCTCTTTTACTTATCTTATTTTTTATACTGGAATTATATCAAAAATTCAATAATTATTTTCCTAGTGGATGACTGTAGTACTAGAAGCCAACATAATATCCTGTCCAATCACCATTAGTGCAGATCTTGCCTCTCATAGAATTATGTAGAAGCCCAGGTTATATTATCTTAATTTTGTTTTATCATTTTGAAGACATGAACATATTATGTCATGTCAGGGTTTTTATTTATTTCTTGTCATACATATTATAGTATATTTATGCAATTACTGTTGTGATATAAATATTTCAGAATAAATTCCATGGTGTTTGAGATCAATTTCTTTCTATATCATGGAAATTCTTCTGACAAGTCTTCTCTTTAACTACTTCTTACCAATTTGAAGATGTGAAGCGAAGGCTTTTGAAACTACTCAAGAAGTGAATTCTCTGAGACACCATGGTTGGTACTGTGAACAACTTATAGCTCTTTAATATTTCGATAGGCCCTGAAATACTTCTAAACTGAGATGTTCTAATCCTTTGTCTACCTCATCCATATTTTCCTCAAGTATGTTGCCAAAGAGTGTGTATTTTTCATTCAATCACCACTCATTGTCAAGGTTAAGTGCTAGATGGGAAGTGGCCCTCTGTAAATGTGCCTGCTTTCCAACAAGAGTGCTTGTTTGAAGATCCCAAAGGGAAGATGTTGACTGCTTTTATTTTTAAATAGTAATACTTTTATCATACTTCTGCTATTTCAGGAGAGCTTATTTACATATTCTTTTTTTGTGAAATGCTTAGAAAATTATCAAAACATTTTGTAGGTGAGGGAATAGATGCTGGGAGAAATTAATTCTCCAAACTTACACTGTCAATAATCAAAGAAACAAGGCTCAGACAGAGGTCAATATTTTAAAGACTAAGATTAAAAGCATGGCTTTCTTCTAGAGCATATGAAGTGTTAGGGAGTGACTGTTACTAATTTATTAAAAATTCATTCTCCTTCTGCTTCTAAAACTGCCAGAACCTGGTTGTAAGGTGTGAATATTAAATAGGAATGCTTATTATAAAAGTAACAAAGGCTTCAAAATTATTTAACTCTAAGAAAATCTAAAATAATTTTCAATTCAAATGCATTCATTTGCTAGAATTTAACCATGTACAATGAAAATTGAACAAGGAGATTTGGTTAACATGTAAATAAAACAGGAAGAATGAGATAGTACATTGAAAAGAATGAATTAACAATAATGTCTCTATATTTCAACCTAGGTGGAAGAGGAGATTTTGAATACATTCATGAAAAAGAAATGATACAAGTTTATGTGGATGAATATTTTGATTATCATGAATGTTCAGTACTCCATATATACATGAATCAAGACATTGCACTATATTTTTTAATGTATACAAATGTTGTCAACCACTAAAATAAAAATTAAAAATAATTTTAAGCTCAGTGTGGTAGCACATGCCTATAATTTCAGATCTTGGGAGGCTGAGGCAGGATGATCATTGCAAGTTTAAGACCAGCTTGAGGTACAAAGTGAACTCAAAGCCTGCCTGACCTGCACAACAAGATCCTGTCTCAAAAAGGCCAAAACTTTTTTCTTTTTTGCCTTTTTTGAGATACAGTCTCACTATGCAGGTCAGGTTGGCCTAGAACTACTTTGGAACCCAGGCTGGTCTCAACTCATAATTATCTTCCTATTTCAGTCTCCTGAGTGCTGGGATTATAGGCATGAACCACCACACCTGGCCAAAACAATAATTTTAAAAATATCTCTGTGCGCATCTGAATATAAAGACTTTAAAGATATAAAAAAGTAAAGCAGATCACATGTTAAAACTAAGAGTACTTACTTGTGTTCTGTACTTTTATGTGTTTATGTACATGTGTTATTGTTCCTGTATCTGTTCATGAGAAGTTAGATATTTTTGGCAGAATCAAGGATTGAACTCAGGCCCTTGCACTTGCCAGGGAAGTGCTTATTCTGCTGAGCCATCTCCCTGGCCCTGAGGAGATAGATTTTTACATGTGGTACCATTCTATAATTAACTATAGTACAGCTTGTTGGAATTAGTCTGAGCTGTGAAGTCCAGAACAGTAAAGCCAGTCAGATTTTAGTTTGTATTTCCTGTTTCATCCATCTTTAAAATCAGGATATTGCTCTATTCTTGACACTTACATGGGAAGTAGGTGACCCAAAGAATAAACATGAGATTATCTTCTCATTCACTGATAAAAATCCTTCAGCAAACACCCCTGTCTGCTATGCCTCTCTCCAGTACTAGCTTCCATGTGATTAAGCACTTAATTTGCCCTCTGATTTCTACATTCCCAAAGTGAAATTTTTCTGTAAACAGATAACCCTGCATGTAAGTGTGCTGCGTAGCATAACGCATGGAGGAGACCTTTGAGTGGTTTGACCTTTGATTGTCTGGTCTGAAACCCAGTGAATGCTTCCTAGTCGTCATGTGTGCTACAGTGGTGCCTGAACCTCTCTACACTTCAGACTCATCTGTATAACTGTGGGGAGCTGCTAATCATTCTGAGAAGTACTTTAGTAATTTAATTTTCTGGCTCAAAAAACATTTTGAACTGAAGAATTTTGGGGATACATGTTAAAAGTCAATGACTTTTAATTATTCAAAGGACTTCAGATCATACTATTCAATCACTTAATTTGACAAATATTAGAAATGAAATTCAGAGCAGTTAAGTGATTTTTCCAAGGTCACAGAGCAAGTTATTGGAAGTCATTGTTATATACACCAGTACATTCTGCTTCCTTGTTAGACAAGATGCAATGAGTGAAATTTAACCTTCTTGGGATTCTTAGAGCTTTTGCTAGGTCTGCAATCATTATGATTAAATATTAGAGTTTAACATATAAGAAAGTAAGCTGAAAGGTGGGTCAATACTTGAAATATTTTCTCTTACTGTTTAAGAGATTGATTACCTTTTCCATAATTACATTTCCTGCCATATGACTATTTTTTTCTCTTAGAAATAAGTAAATAGAATTTTTGTTTGTATCAAAGAAAGTTTGCAGAGGACCAAGTTCTAGAGATTTGTATTTATACTTTTGAATTCAACTTTATAAAATTTAGAATCACCACGTATGAAAAGAACCTACAAAATCATTTTAGCTTCATTGGCCCTCTTTCGTTCAGGTTCTTCTTCACAAACTTTTCCCGAGACAGCGAGGCCACATCTTCCAGGCTAAGCACATTTCTGCCAGGAATAGTGATTAGGTTGCTGCTGCAAGCTCCCACCAGGCTCTTAAACTTTAATCCCTAACTTTGACTCTCTGTCAGCCAATGAAATCTTGTGTTATTGAAGAGTGAATTTAAATAGTAAGGTAGATTTCGAACATTTTGATTAGACTTTTCTAGAAAAGGCAGAAGGAAAGAAAAAGCCAGTTTACATAAAAAGCTTTTGGAAACAAGTTGGTGTTTTCATCAGTGCACTGCAGTCAATCTTCAAGTACCGGTCATGTGTCTCCCTTTGAAGGGAGACAATTCTACTTGCAGGAATAAGTGGATCATAATTCAGAAGGCAAGAAATAAATTGAAGACAATTTTAAATATAAATGGTGAAATACCATGATATTTCATTGAACTTGGGCCAGTTAAATAGCTCAGTGGATTAAAGTGCCTACAAGCAGGTGCAGGGTTCAATCCCAGGCCTGCCTTGCCAGCCTCGGCCCCAGGGGCACACTGAGATGGCAATTGAGACTGGGCGTGGTGGTGCGCACCTATAATGCCAGATCTTGGGAGGCTGCAAACAGGCAGATCACTACAAGTCAGATCTAGCAGTGAGACCCTGAACACCCTGTAGACCCTTCCCTAAAATACAGAAAGAAAATTAAAAAACAAATACTTCACTGAACTTAACTTTCATTAGTGAATTTTTACTTTTAAAAGATAACATGATATTTCCAGGGAACCCTCCTCATAAAGCGATGCTTTTATTCTTCATGTCCTCGCTTTAGAAAGTGTCAAATGATTTTTGTGTGGAGAGTGATATAAACTCTGTAATTCTTATCATAGTAATTTTGTGTGGGGTGGTGTGTTGCATCCTGCTTAAGATATCTCTGAGACAGAAAGGGGCCACAACAGCAGTCACAGCCCTTGCGAGCATGGCGTGCGCGAGCATCGTTTGGATCAAACTCAGGCTAGAAATAAAAGTAGCTCGTTTTGTTTCATGCATCGCTCTGCGTCTTCTCCTTCACTGGCCTGTCTTCTTTGTCAAGGGAAAGGAAATACTTATATAACACAATACTTAAAAGGAGTTTTAACCCTAAAAGCTAACCACAGATGCACCACACGATATTGTAGCACTTTGCTGTGTCTAAACTTTTGCTCATCAGCAACTAATGGATGAGAGCATCTTGAGTATTTTAGGAGTGACAATCTTGATATATTAATGTCCACGTTTTCTGCTCAGCCCTTTTAGTTTGTCAATTTAGACTCTTGGAATTGAACATTATGGTTTTCACATAAAGGATAGTATTAGAGTAAATTAGATACTTTTACTGTCATGAAAAAGTAATATTTAAGCTGCCTTTCAAAATTGGGCACACATGAAGTTTAGCAGAGTTGGCAGTGCAGAATGTCACTTAAAAATCCCTAGAGTAAGTGGGCAGAAGATAGTCCATAGAAGACTGATTATGCCTGAGTCTCAGAACTAGAAAATACATCTCCAACAATGTCCTTGGTCTATTTTTCTTTTACATCATCCGTTTATAAATCACCGCACTCTAATCAGTGGTGAAGAATAAGAAATTGTGCTCAGGGTATGGTGATGACGGGATGAACAGTTCTGTGAGTGAATAATATGAGATGCCGCTGAAACCCACGGGGCGTGACACAGATGGAATGGCTGCGTCTACAGCGGGTGATTGCTAGTGTGTCCCTTGGTCTGGGGACTCTCAGGGTGAGGTGCTTCTTCTTCTCTGGCATGCATTACCATGTAAAGGCACTTAAATTCA
The DNA here is from genome assembly GCA_004027165.1 of Ctenomys sociabilis. Taxonomy (NCBI): domain Eukaryota; kingdom Metazoa; phylum Chordata; class Mammalia; order Rodentia; family Ctenomyidae; genus Ctenomys; species Ctenomys sociabilis. The sequence continues at coordinate 6,616 of PVKA01044279.1, read as the reverse complement.
TATGCAAATAACTCCATTTTTCATTATTTAATCTAGAAAATGAGGACAGCAAGATGCAAGATAACTCAGGGAAAAACGATAGTTCTCAATCAAGCCCTTTGAGCTCAGTGCTTTTGGTACTTAGAAACTTTGAGAATAGTGCTGCCCAGGAATGCATCTGCCTTCACTTACTGGAAGTAAACAATTTGAGTAATGCATACTAGTATGTCCTCTGTCTATCCATCATGGATGACTGCTCTTTGAAGCTCACTCTGTGATCCACTTGGGGGTCTTCCTCTTCTTAAAAGTCCAAGCTCTTTCTGAATTTCAGATCAAAGCTTCAATAAATTAAATTTTCTGACCCCTCCATGTTCAAAGCATTGCTTGTTTCTACATTTATTATCTTTGTATTGTTCAACTTCTTATGATATTTATACACATTTTAGCTTCATGAATGTCAGTGTCTGCAAAAGTGACTTCCCTGCTGTGGGTGCTCACTGTGTAGTTCTTGAACAGATCAATAAATTGTATGGGCTATATGTTTATTCAATTCAAGCCTGGTCAGGGTTTTACTTTTCTAGGAAAAGGACTACGTGAAAAAGACACTGGTATGGAGGAGAAATTTAAAAATGTGTTAATATAGACTACCCTGACATTAAGACACCAGGACGAAAGGCCCAATCTTGCTTAATCTACTACCTATGTGTTGAAGATCATCCTGAACTTCTTATTCTTAACCTGCTTTGCTGTACAGGTAACATTTTTTATTTGTGTTTTAATACAGAGCCTTAAAGGGAGATACAAGAAAGAACATGACCTGGCAATCTTTCTACTTGCATTTGGTGCTGGAAGCTGCTCCGCCATAAAAATATAATTTTTCCAGAGTAGCAGTTTATTTTAGGTATCCATGCTAAGCACCTCACTATTTTACATTCAGCTCTTCATATGTTGAGTCTATAAATTTACCCAGGTTCCAGAAAAATTAGAACTACCTCTGAGTTTGCCTCCGTGACCAGCTATCTCCTGTTCTTTCATTACCAAACTCATTGAAACTCAGAGTTCTGTAAACCTTGCTGTACAATGTTCCTTTGAGTCCAGTTGCTTCTTACAGCCCTACAAGCTAAAGCAGAACCTGCTCTCTGTTTCAGGGAAATATCTGACCTCTTGCTGAACTATAATGTTAGTTATGGACTGGGTCAAGGAACTCATTATTTTTCTCTTTGATGCTAATGTAAAGGTAACCAGAAACACTGCCTAATGCTGAGACTATGAGTGGGAGCTTTTAAATTACCTTTGCAATTGGCTGAGGCACTTAGAAACCTCTGCACATTTCTGAGTCTCAATTTTTAGAACTTAAAAATGGGAATTTCTTGTGACCTATAAGCTGGCGGAGTAGTGGAGCATGACTGAAAGAAGATATCTATCACTCAGGAATAGTAAATATATATGTCTGTCTATCACTTTTCATTTACTAAGTATGCATCCATCTACCTCCAAGCCTTCTGATGATTTTCTACACATTCTTGGAAAACAAACATTTACCTGTTTTGTAAAGTTGAGTCTAAATCATGCCTTTGCCCTCAAAGGCAGCCCTGTTTATGCTCCTGATATACACATATTCCTTTTATCTCATGTCTTCTTTTGTACCTTGGTAATATTTCATTGTGAGAGATACAATTGTTACACATAGTTATACCCCACATGGTCATCCTCTTTTCTTATAATGATAAATCTTGGAGACAGGATCTATTTCTCTTACATCCTTGGCACAACCCGAAGCCCAGTTTTGAGGTCGTTGTGCCTACTGAGGAAATTCTTTCTGGCTAACAGATGAACTTCCAGTCCTATTTTTCATGTGGTGCTAATAGCAGTGGGACTTTGGCTTGGAATTTTAGAGACAAAACAAATCTAGTAACTACACTATATTCATGTAACTGAGAATTAACATATTTTATTCTACCCTTCTGCAATTTATGTCGCAAGAGTATGGTCAAGTTACATAGTTTCTTTAGACCCCACCCCACACAACTAATATAAGAGAATTTATCAGTCAGGATCTATTCACTCATTTTTCATTGCTATAACAAAGTCTTGGAGCTTGATATTTTGTAGAGAAAAGAGGCTTAGTTCATCCACAACCCTGAAAAACTGAGAGCATAGCACTGACTTGGCTTGGCTTCGGTGAGGACTTTATGGCAGATGGCATCAGAAAAAAAAAAGTGTTTTACGTGCTTGTGCTAACTCCACACAAAGAGGTAATTGCTATGTACTGAAAATGTGTACTATCAAAACAACAGCAGGTATACAAGTAGGAAGGAAAGCTCATAGGTAAAGGTGGGACTCAGAAAAATACAGGGTAAGGCTTGCTTTTCAGAAAACATCCTCATCATGTGAACAAATAGGGAACCAAGGCGAACTACCTAAACTCGTATGTATGCAACCCCAGGACACCTCATACTCTCACACAAGGCCAACCGCTTATAGGTTCCACTTTTTGACATAGCCACACTGAGGATTAACTTCCAATACTTTGAACTTTGAGGGGCGCACTTAAGCACAAGCCATACTCCAGTACGCAATTACAGAGTTCTTGAAAGAATGTATGAACACCTGTCTCCCTTCATCAGGATGTCCGGATTGGATTTTAGTCCCATAAATTACTAACTGGAAAAGTACTATTGAAGGAAATATTGGTGTCTGTCCTAGAAATGAAGAAAAGAATATATGTATGTATATATACCACATATTTTTAACTTCTGTGTGTTCGGATTTCAACAATGCTGTTATATTTTTAGGGTTGGTTCTTCTTATTTTTAAAGATCTCTAAATTGGAAGATAATTATCAAATACTTTAGGAAAGATCATGAATGGCATAAGTATGCAGCTTCATACATATATAGACTAATGTACAAGATTTTCAGGTAAAACCAGATTTTTTTCTCCACATGGTTTATTTTCTACCTTCCACTATGCACACCACAATAAAAAGAGCATAAACATAATTAGAAATGCTATTAAGAATAGCTTAAAACAGATTTCTTAATTTGAAAACAAAGCTAATGAGAAGAGATGAGAAAGGAAAGGTGATCCAGGCTAGCCACATGGACGCATTTGAAAGTACAGTTTCCTGCAAATTAGCGAGAGGCAGAGATGGAGATTTAGCGAGGGTGGCTCAGAGGTCCAGCGCCTGGAGTGTGTGGTGGCTGAGCTGTGGGTAAGCAGCACCATCTAGAGGTCTATGGCGATCCTGCAGGCAGAGAAACCAAAGGGAGCCCACCTCTTCCATTACCTTCGCAATAGCAAAAACAGGACTTCATCTTTCAGCGTGTAACCCCTCGGAAGGCCTCGGAAGGGATTGCTTCCCATTCCCATTAGGCAATGACTGCAGAGTTCATTACTGGGAGCATTCAAGGCTTCACTTCAGAAGCTGAAGCTTACCTCCACTACTTCCCTACAGAGAGGAGACCCGCTGCCTTTCAAGTCTGTTAATTCATTCCACACATTTCACTGGATTCCTGCCATGCCTCGGGCTTTGTGCCAGGCACTAGGGGACACAGACAAGAATATATTACTGGAAGTCACTCTGTCTCCCTCCCGGCCCACATACTCACACATAACCACATGTATAAATTTTCTTCTGTCTTATCCTTTTAAACATTTTCTAGGTGGTGAGAACAGAAATATTTCAAAGCAGCCACTCCATTTCAAAAACACTTGTTCTATGTAAAACCATCAGGGTAGTTGAAGTGATACCATAGTTTCAAATAAGTCGAGTATCGTAGAGGGTTTTATGGTCTCAGAACAGTCATCATCCATCAGTAGTGAGTGTAGGGAGGACCTGGTGAGCTTTTCCCTATAATGCAGAATCTTGGGCCCAAGCTCCAGATTTCTCATACCACACATGCATGTGGTGGCCTGACTCATGCAGTACATTTTAATATATTTATTGTTACATAAGGGAGGTGAGTTACCAGTCAGGAGGGACACTTCAATTGTAAGCACATGAAGGTTCCAGCTTTGTGCATTAGAAAAGTCTGGTGCTCGGCTCGACCCTTTCCCTTTTGGTTTAATTACTTGTATTTAATTTTTTGACTAGTTAATATGCAAGAAACACAAAGATGCCATGTCTCAGGAGTGTTAAGTGTTTATAATAGGAATCTGTTAGCTAACATGAACAGCATTAGATCTAATCATTACAACTAAATCAAGACTACATATTAGGTAGGATTAGTTTTCAGGAGCATTTTTTTTAAATATAGATTCCTCTATGTTCATGAATGTGCACATTTTCTAGTTTTTCTTTACATAAAATGCGTCATATGAGAATGCTCAGTTAGTGAAACTCTTTTTAAATTTAACTGGGAATCTGTGATATTAGCAAACTCATCACTGTGAGGCTGGGTTGCTGTAAAGAAGCCGAAAATTAGAAACTTGAGTGGATTTCACCAAATATAGGCAAATTGGAGCTGAATAAAATGCTTCCAAGTTGAGGGCAATGTAGCTCTTGCTCTTGTGCAGTTCAGCTGTTGCTGTACTGAAAGATGCCCAGTTATTAATCAGAGACATTTTACAAAAGCCTGAGCCATTTCAACAAGCTCTTATAACACATCTTGGCAATAAATACTTTCATTTGCTTCATCCTCTCCATTCATTGTTTTTATTCTCATAGCAAATGGCCTTTTTAGATCTCAGTTGGGCTATTGACATAGTGTAGTTATCAATCACCTTTACACTCACACATCCTGAAGTCACCAAATCTTCCTCCATATCCCCACCATGCAGTTCTTCCTTAAGACTCCATATGATTGTCACATCCATATAACATCTTGCAGCCTTGCTGCACTGATGTACGGGGTTCAAATTTATAGCAGTTACTGGTGCTTTAGCCTCATACTTCTCACAAATCTCACATTAAACTCCAATTCATGATTTGCCAAATGTTTCAACTTTAACAACTCTTTCTCATTCTCCCAACTTTATAGGTAGCAGCCATCATGGCCTCTGTCTTAAGGTTGCTTTGCTCACCTCCTTTGGCTTTCCTAAAATGTTCTACATTCCTGCAATTTCCAATTTCCTGGGATTTTCAATGAATTTTCAACTTTACTCTCTTAGTTTTCCTCAGTGCCCTTTTAAGTGCACACTGCCTAGTCTCTTTTATTTTCTTCAAAATCCATATAGCAACATTCTTGGATCCAAACCCTTGACCTATGCCTATAAAACCAGTATGACATTAGTGATGTTAATCTATGCCACCATCTCAAGTAGTAGAAAGATCCCCATGACCCTGGATAAGAGGCCTGTCAGACTCTGGAATATCACTGTGTGAGGAATCCCAGGGAACTAAAACTATACCTTGGAACCTGAGAAGCATCGAGACTCTTGATTCCTGCAATGCCCTCAAGCCATTTTTCCTATATTCGTATTCAAAGTGTTTGGCCTCTTTGTTCTTTTAAACAACTATGAAATCCAAGTCGCCATCTTTGTAAGTGTTTCTTTCTTGAGAAACTGAAATCATGTCCAGTGAAGTTTTTGTTCCTAATTTTCACGATAGCTGAAGAAACTATCATGCAACAGCCTCAATGCAGTTTCCTTGAAATTTCCTTTGTCAGATTAGTTTACTGCCCTTAGTTTTAGTCTCCTACAAAATCTTGGGACATGAAAAAAATATGGACATAACACACATGGTCTTAAGCCCAGCTACTTTGTTCAAACCTGTGGTCTGAGTCTGGCTTTTGTTTGTGCTGCTCTAAGTATTCTGTTCCTCTGAGCTCTGACTGGAGCCTACTGTTGGACATGGTTTATAGCAGTCTAGGTGTTCTCTACTTGGTATCTCCAAAGTTTTCCAAACCCCTTGCAAAAGTCAATTCCAAAGGTTTCTAAAACACATAGGTGGAGTCACAGCAATAAACCCACTTCCACAGTACCAAAGTACATCTCAGCCACTATCTTCATCACTAAGACACCAGACCTGGAATTCACACATTGAAACAGGAGAGGGTCATTTGATTCACTATTTTGGAAGTTTCAGCTCAGACAGAAAGAAACAAATGCAAAAGTGGCATAATGGAGAGGCCTGCTCTGGAGGGGAAACATGATTCATTACAACAGCTTGGAAGCAGAAGGTCAAATGGGGAATGAGGTGAGATAATAGCCTTTCACTCCACTTACCTAGAGAGCCAGCACTTTCAATCATGCTCAGCCCCCAGACCAATTCAAATTGAAAGGCTTGGAGAACTTGAAAAGGCATGCAGTTATTACACTCAGTGTTGTGTTTGAAAAGTTTGTTATTTAATGACCAAAACTAAATCAAATGAAAAAATCAGGAGGGATGTAGGGGTCTAATTTATACATGAATAAAATAAGGATATTAATGAATATTAAAATGCAAAAAATAAAGTAAAATCTTTAATTAATGTAATATTGAAAAAGTAATAATAACCTATTATTAAATGAACATGTGAGTTTTATTTCATTCAATAAATTTCTCAGTTTTAATAGTTAAATATGCATATTAAACATGATGATTTTCTTCATAAAAGTTTTTTGAAGGTGAAAGTAACAGGTGGATTTCAAGTCCTGTTACAACAACATACAATAAATGCATAACTACATCTCACTAAGTTCTTTTATTGATGCT
>PVKA01044278.1:0-16244 GCA_004027165.1 Ctenomys sociabilis | reverse complement strand
AAAGAGATTGGCCTTTAGTTCTTTTTTGGTGGGATCCTTGTCTGGTTTTGGCATGAGGGTCACGCGAGCTTCCAGGAATGACTCTGGGAGTACTCCTCCTCTCAGTTTCATTAAAGAGTTGGAGGGGTATTGATTGGTGTTAAATCTTCCCTGAAATTCTTGAGGAATTCAGCAGTGACTCCATCAGGCTTTTGTTAGTAGTTTTTTAAATTACTGTTCCAATTGCATTGCCAGTTACTGGATTCTAGGAACTGCCTGATTGCTTCCATGACCCATGATTATTCAAGTGTATGGTCTTTATAATTTCCCTGTGCTTGACTAATTCCTGTGGTTTCTTTTGCCATTGATTCTCATTTCGTTGCGCTAGGTCTGATAATACGCATGGGATAATCTCAATTCTTTTGAATTTACATGACTAGATTAATTTGCCTGCTCACCAGGCTAGTATGTGGTCTGTTTTGGAGAAAGGCCCATGTGCTACTGAGAAGAATGTGTATTCTGTTGTTGGGTGGAATAGTGTCCATACATATGAAGTCCATTTGTTTGAAGGTTTGGTCCAACTCTGACATTTCTTTGTTGATTTTTGTCTGGTTGACATGTCTATTTGTGACAGACAGTGTCCCTCGCTATAACTGTTTATCTTTTAAGTCTAGTAGTATTTGATTTATGAAGCTGGGTGCACTAGTGCTCTGTGTGTATGTTTATAATCTCTTCCCATTGAAGTGTGTCTTTAATGTTTGTGGAGGGCCTTTGCCTCTTCTGATCAGTTTTGGCAGGAAGTCCACTTTGTCTGGAAATAGAATAGCTACTTCTGCTTATTTTCTGGTTCTCATTGCATAGAATATTCTTGCCGGTCGATTGATTTTCACTGTATGAATTTCTTTTGGGGTTAAATGTGTTTCTTGTGAGATCATTATTTAGCCTATAAAACCACATAAATGATTCAATAAAATAAAATAACAAAACAAAGTAAGTTGAAGATTTTTTTCCTTCATATTTTTTGGGGGTTTGAGTCATGCAAGGATTACCTTATCTGCTGTAGACTGTAAAAATATATTTGTACTTTCTCTTAAACAGTAAGGATAGTTTTTCTGATGTATAATTTATATGTAATGCAATATTCAGATGTTTTGTTTTGTTGGGACAGGATCTCACTATGTAGGTCAGACTAGGCTTGAACTCACTACATTGCCCAGGGTGGTTTTGAAGTTGCAGTGATTCTCTTGCCTCTCAAGTGCTGGGATTACAGCTGTGCACCACCATGCCAGGAAATATTCAGATCGAAGATTAAAAATTCACTCAGTTTTAACAAAAGCAGAAACCTGTATCACCTACATCTCTATCCAGATATAAATCATTTCTGTAATCCTAACGACCATTCAACATCAATCTTCTCCTAAAGTGCCATTGTTCTGATTTCTATCAGTTATAGATTTAAACAGCTTTACCTGCTCTTTAAAAACATAAAAAAGGAATCATGCAGCATGTGTTCCTTTTGGTCTTGCTTCCTTTGCTCAAAGTAATGACTGAGATTCACCCCAATTGTTGCAAGATTCCCTTTCCTTTCACAGCTAAGCATTTCCCTATTGTATAGCTGTACCATAATTTCTTCATCTATTCACCTACTGATGGACATTTGGATCTTCATATTTTGGTGATTATGAGTAAAGTATGGGGTTAAGATGTACCATGTACATGTGCCAACTCCCCATGATGAATGTAATCATTATGTACAGCAAACAGGTACTAAAAAATGAATATTATATGGGTGGTTCTTGAGTATTTATATTTTCAAAACACCTAGAATTTGTTTTCATGTAAGAAATGAGAAGAGATCAAATATTTTTTCCAAATCACAAGCCAATTATTTTAATACTATTTATTGCATAATCATCTTTTTTGAATAAATTAAAATATCAACTGCAATATACTAAATTTTCCATGGGTCTAGCTTTTCATGAACATTCTACTTTTCCATCAAAGTAATTTTCAGTTTTGAGTCAGTACTACTGTTTCAGTTAATATAGCCTTACAGTTAACAGTCTTTTAATAGTAATTCTGGGCTGGGGAGATGGCTCAGTAGAATAAGTGCTTCCCTGGCAAGTGCAAGGGCCTGAGTTCAATACCCAGTTCCGCACCCAAAAAAAAAATAGTAATATTGGTTGTTACATATTACTTATAATTCATTTTTAGGCTTTTCCTTGTTATTTTTGGATACTTATACTTCTAAAGGGACACAATTATTTAGAAATATAATGTCACCTAAAATTATTGGAGTTGCATTAAATGTGTAAGTTAGTTTTCAGAGTATTGACATATTTTTATGAGTATTGAGTTTGGCCATTCCAAAACCAGTTATGACTCTCTGTTTATTCAAATAGTTTATAACCTTAAGGGAGCTTCTTAACTGTACAGTGAAATTTCCAGAGAGTATAATGGAAAGGTTTGGGAAAAAGTGAAGCATTTCAAATTTGGCTCAAGGGAAGGAAAATGCAGAGCTATAGGAAATACAGAAGAGAAGAGATCATTAGAGGAATTCACATAAGATGGTTACTATATTAGTTACCTATTACTAACAAGTGATCACAGATTTGATGCCTGAAAACTACATTTTATGGTCATAGTCAGAAATCTAAGCAGTTTGGCTGGGTGTTTTTCTTCGTGATCTCTCTCAGGGCTGCAATCAAGGTGTCAGCCAAGCTTCATCAAAAGGCTTGACAGAGGAAGGGCCCACTTCCAAGGTCACCTTATAATTGGCAGATTTTGATTTCTCCATTTCTGGCTTGATTATTGTCTTCAGTTCCTTGACACATGGATCTTCCCAACAATTACTTTTTGCCAGTAAGGGGGCTGGGGTGTAACTCAGTGGTAGGGCACTTGCCTGGGATGTGCAAGGCACTGTATTCCATCCCAACACCATACACGTGAGCACATATGCACATACACACATAAGCCAACAAAGAAAGGAATCATTATCTAGAAAGATCAAAGTTGTGGGGGCCAGGGAGATGGCTCAGCGGAATAAGCACTTCCCTGGCAAGCACAAGGGCCTAAGTTCAATCCCCAGTTTCACAAAAAAAAAAAAAAAAAAAAAAGTTGCAGTCTTATAGCCTAACCATCATGCAAAATTCCACCAGCTTGGCCACACTCTATCAATTAGAAACAAGTCCCTGGGTCAGCCTATACTCAAGAGGCAATTATTCAAGAGTGAATGCCAAAAGTCAAGATCACTGGGACTCATCGGACAGTATATCTGCCAATGTTCCAAGAAATATAAGTTATGGTAAGTTCTGTATCAAAATTTGCTAAAGTAATGTCCTGGAAATCTCTTGGCACATGGGGAACAATAGGCCACATGTCTTCACATATTGCCTAAAACAATTGTTTTTCCAAAAGAAATATGGATTCTGCCAGGATTCCCAGCTCATAAGGCCATGTAAATAGTAATTACTTCCATCTCCGTAGCACTTCAGGACTTATAAATCTTCTTTTGGAGTTGTTTAATTTGATTCTCTTAATGATTCTGTGAGGTAGTCAGGCAATGAAACTACAATTCACAGAAGCTAGCTAGTTGCCCCAGATCTCATAATAAGTGGATGGTAGAACTGGGACAAGATCCTTAATCTTCAAACTCCTAACCTAAAGCCAGGTGTGGTTGGACACATCTATAATCTCAGCACTTGGAAGGCTGAGGCAGGAGGATCATTGTGAATTTGAGATCAGCCTGGGCTACAAAGTGAGCTCAAAACCAGCCTTCTGCACAGCAAGACTCTGCCTCAAAAAAAAAAATCCCATTCTTTTTGAGTTTCTTGCCATGTCATTCAGGCTAGTCTTAAACTCAGTATGTAGCCTAGGCTGGCCTTGAACTTGTGGTGATACTCCTGTCTCAGCCTCCTGAGTCCTGGGATTATAAATGTGTGTCACCATACCTAGCTCTCTCTGGGTTCTTATCTTAGCTCAGCTATTACTAGCCATCTAGTCAACCTCACTCCACCTTCCCAAATTACTATAGGGAAGAGATCAATCAGCACAGAAAAAATGTTTGTAAAGCTCCAGCATACTGTCTATAGTTAATTCTCACCAAATAAAAGTTACAAACTGTTATCCATTCCACATTTCTAGCCCAACCTCTATGCCAGTAACTTGCTATTCTTTTATCACTCTTAATCTCTGCTACCATATCCCAAGGTACAACTTGCTTTCAGATGACATCAGTGAGGTTGAGGCAGGAGGACTGCTGTGAGTTCAAGGCCAGGCTGAACTTCATAGAGAAACCTTGTCTTAAAAAAAAAGACATCAGTATGCAGTGACAATGTTTTTTTGAGAAAGGTTCTTCCTATGTTGCTGAGGCTGGCCTTGAACTCACTTTGAAGTCCCAGGCTGATCTCCAACATGAAGTGACCTTTCTGCCTCAGCCTCCTGAGCTGTGGGATTACAGGTGTACATCACCACACTCAGCTCCCCATAACTTTTATAGGAAGGCATTGTCCACCTCCCAACACTTCCAACAAAGAACATTTGATTGACAGTAATGTGGCTTTCAGCTTTTTTCCAAAGGGGGGAAAGCAAACTCTTAAAATATAACAATATGCTTTCTGGAGCCAGGAATCGAAGGTGTTGAGTTTGTCATAATGGCAGGTGAAGAAATTAATGAAGACTATCCTGCAGAAATTCATGAGTACTTGTCAACATTTGATAATTCCATAGGAGCTGTGGACGAGATGCTGAAGACCATGATGTCTGTTTCAAGAAATGAGTTGCTGCAGAAGTTTATTTGGCAACTCAAGGAGTCAATCCAAAGGAGCATCCAGTAAAGCAGGAATTGGAAAGAATAGAGTATACATGAACTGAGTCAAGGAAATAACAGACAAGAAAAAGGCTGGCAAGCTGGATAGAGGCGCAGCCTCAAGATTTGTGAAGAATGCCCTCTGGGAGCCAAAACCTAAACATGCAGCAAAAGTTGTCAATAAAGGAAAAAGTAAAAATTAACTTTCAGTTTTGATGTACACATATCCAAATAGTACATCATTTTTATTGTTTTCATAACATAGGTAATTATGTGGCAACGTGAGGTGTTTTTTTTTTTTAACATGAGGTTTAAATTTATTTTCTTTTGAATTCATGTTTAAATTTACATTTTAAAACTGTAGTGCTAAGAATCCCACCCCCAAAAGTCTGACTTGCCTTTATTGATTTTCCTGTAGAGCACCATGAAGTTTTTAACATTATGGTATAGTTCATATTTATAGTTTACCTTCTCTTTTGGCAAGACATTCACTTCTTTATATAGTTCATTTTTTTGTTTTCTTGAGATAGGGCTTCACCTTATCAGCCTAATTTGGGCTGATCTGGAACTTGTGGGAACCGCAACTGAGAGCTGGGATTATGTATTACAGGCATGCGCCACCACGCCTGGCCTGTACAGGTCAATCTTGCATGTACCATTTTATAATCAATTGTGAAATTTAAGTTAAATGTTCTTTGTAAACATTTTGTACTATTTTAAATGAATAATGACCTTATGAGGTGTGCTTTCTATAGACTGAAAATTTAAATACATGTGTTTTTACTATGTGATATTAAGAATGAAATGGCTTAAATATATACTTTTTCCTGTGTAGTTAATTCATCTTTCATTGTTGCAGAAATGATTGCTATTTTGGTATTCAAAGTGTGAAATCAGAACTTTAGCATTTTAATTCTTGGTGTATTGACTAAATGTTATATTTAAAATAAAATGTATTCTTACTAACTTCGGTGGGAAATAAGGTTGTATGCTGACGGCTGGATGTTGGTCTGATGACTGGACCCTCTTAATAAAGACTCAAGGTATTGTGCAAAAAAAAAAATAATAACAATAACACTTAGTGACCAAATCTTGGTTTGTAAATGTCTTCTAAAAATAACCAGGGCTTCTTGAATAAAATGGCTGATTCCAGTGCTGGAGCAGGGAAAATATGAGTTCTGGAGTATCTCATGTTGCCAGAAAACAAAGAAATATGGCGTCACAAAAGTCAAAAAGACACAGGAGCCAGCTCGAGGGCTTATGGCTAAATTTGGGTGTCAACTTAATTGGGTTGAAAGATGCCTAGAGAATTGCTGAGTCACTCCTTCCCAATACAGGTCTGAAGACTGGCATGGGGCTGAGCAAAGCGAGTGCCAAAGAGTCACCCTGAATGTGACCAGGAACCATGCAAACAGCTGGGGGCCCAGATGGAACAGAAAGGAAGAAGGAGAAAACATTCCATTGCTGCTTCTCCCCAGCAAAAATTACTTATAAGGTATGTGCATTTTCTGATGCTGCTATTTTTGGACATCAGATTCCATATTCTTTGGACTCACACACAGCCTTTGGATTTTAGAACTTATACCAGCAGTGCTCTGGTCATCTCTTGGGCCTAGGGGTTGTGTCATTGGCTTTTCTTGTTTTGAGGTTTCTAGCTCTTACAGCCAGACATTGTGGAACTTTTCAGTCTCTGTAATCATGTGAACCAATCTAATAAACCATTTCTATGTTATTAGAGCCTGAATAACCTTCACACAGAAGGCTTCTTACGTGGTCAAATATGAGACATTTGAACATCAAAATAAAAATGATATTAATGTGTTGTAACCCTCTGAGTAAAACAGAAAATCATGCCCATGAGGATATAAATAAATGCAGGAGAAAGAAAGGTTTTCCTTTACTAGGAGGAAAGTTTTCCTATACTAGAAAGTCAGCTAACACACCATGCCAGCACTTGAGAGGGTACATTCCAGCACTCAGGAGGCTGAGGCAGGATTGCACAAGTTCAAGGCCAGCCAGGGCTATATAGTTAGTTCAGGGGCAGCCTAAACTATTCAGCTAGTCCCTGTCTCAAAAAAATTAAAAACCTCAGCATTTGGCAACTGGAGCCATAACTGTCTCATGTAAGAATCATCAATGCATGTAAAATTTAGTAGGCTCATGTTTGAGCAACAGTATATGATTTATATGTAACTGCAATATATTTTCCACAAGATACTTATTATTTACAACAACTTTACACTGGAGAAACCTAGGGGATATTATCTTAATCAAGTGATCAAAGTTAGCATCTCCATTCATGGGACAAATAGATATCATATGCCTCCTACTACATACTAAAAAGGACACAGTATTAATTCTGTGACATTCTTTCCAAAATTCAATACAAATCAAGAGGAAAAATGAGGCAAACTCTAATTGAGGGGCTATCTGAAAACAACTAACCCTTCCAGGGTAAATCCTGAGGGGATTTGACTGACCTTGTCTTGTCATATAGCAAAAGTTACATTCTTAGTTATATAGGTCTTACTTTAACTTGGTCTAAACCATCCAGCAAGAAAGTGTAAAGCCATATTAATATGCTGAGCTGTAAAAGGCTCAAGTGAACAACTTCTGACATTGCCAGTCTTATGGAAAACTCACTACTATTATGGACTACTGGATCATTTTGGAATATTTTGCTGAATTCTTATACCTACAATATTTAAATGGCAATGGAATACCCTTCTCTGACTAAACAAAAAAAGGGGGATATGAATGCAAGACCATTTTGTAGTGAAAAAATAAATATCTGTATATACAAAATAGTTAGGATATATATACAGCTACTTTCTCTTAGTTCAATGAGAAGAAAGGTTTGTACTAATATTTAGACAAAATATCAACCATGTCTGCATCTTGTCCTCTGAATAACTTCTACGAAGACAACAATGTGCAGTGTGTTAATTACTTCAAATGTCCTACTAACCTGTTTTGAAACTTTCATTGCTATGGGTGAATCTTCTTTTTTTTTTTTTTTTTTTTTTGGCGGAACTGGGGATTGAACTCAGGTCCTTGTGCTTGCCAGGGAATCACCCATTCCACTGAGCCACCTCCCCAGCCCTAAAAGTGAGGGACCAGTCTTTTTTTCTTTTTTTGGCGGTACCAGGGATTGAACTCAGGACCTTGCACTTGCCAGGCAGGTGCTTAGGCCACTAAGCTATATTCCTGGCCCTGAAACTTTCATTGCTATTTATCTTTTGTTATCATTAAAATGAATTAGAAAATGACACTATAAAGAAAAAAAAATAATAATAAAAATAGAAACAACTAAGGGCCAGCCAAATAGCTCAGTGGATTAAAGCATCTGCAAGGAGGGGCAGGGGTCTGCTGTGCTGGCCCCGCCTCTGGGGCATGCTAAGGGAGCAATTGAGACTGGGCGTGGTGGCACACACCTGTAATCCCAGCTCTCGGGAGGCTGTAAACAGGTGGATTACTATGAGTCAGATCTAGTAGTGAGATCCTGAACACTCCGTAGACCTTCCCTAATATACAAAAATAAAATAAAAACAACTAACCTTTACTCTTAAAAAAATGTCAGTGCCATGAAAAAAGACTGAGGAACTCTTCCATATTGAAAAGACATAGCAATCAAATGTACGTTAAAAATTATTTTGCTATAAAGAATATGGTGGAGGAAATCTGTAAGATTCAAATAGTCTATAACTTACAAAATATAAAGTTGTATTAATTTGAAGTTGCTGTGTTTTTTTTGATAATTGCTCTATGTTTATATAAAACAACATATTTTCTTCTTCCTCTTCCTCCTCCTGATCTTCCCCTTCCCCTCTTCTTTTTTTCCCCGTATTTTACAGGTGTGCGCCACCACGCCTAGTCTCCTCCTTCACTTTCTTCTCCTTCTCTTTTGAAACAGGGTTTCCCTACATAGTTGAAGCCATCCTTGATTTCACTACATAGCTTAGGTTGGCCTCCATCACATAGCAATCCTCCTACTTCAGCCTAACAAGTGTTGAAATTTCAGGAATGCATCACTACACCTGGCCATAAAACAACTTTTTGTTTTAGTAAGTTCACAATGAAGTATTTAGGAATAAAGAGGTGTATGCTTGCAACTGAGTATCAGTTGAAACAGAAGAAATAGAATGGGACAAACCAATATGATAAAATGTTAACATCTGAGGAATCTAGTTGCAAATTATGTGGCAATTATCTGTACTATACCTGAAACTTTGCTGTAAGTCTGAAACTGTCAAAATAAAAACTTTAATGAAAAATTCTACCAGAAAAGCAAAGCAAACTAAGGATGTAACTCAGCAGTAGAACACTTCCTTAGCATGAATGAGGGTTCAATTTTCAGTGCCACCAAAAAAAAGGAAAGAAAAGTGAAAAAACATTTTCAGAAACCCTACAGCTATACCATATTTACTAGAAGCATCCTCACCAATCTGTATAGCTTTCATTTTACTTTTCTTACCGTATGTTGTTGATTAGAGATGAGACTAGACATCCTTGCCTTTTTCTTAATTTTGGAAAATGTACATATATTAGGATTTATTTTTTCGTGCATGATATTGTGGGGGTTTTAACTTTAAAGTCCAGGTATTATTTACTCTGTATAAGAAGGCACTTGGCTTTTGTGTATAAACTCTGTATCGTACAACCTTGTCATAATTACTTACTAGATATAATAGCTGTTTTTTATTCCTCTGATAAAACAGCTTAGCAAGGAAGCACAGACAACACAAAAGCATATGAAATCTGGGGAGCTACCTCAGCAGCTTAAGCAATTTCCTGGAAAGAACAAGGACCTGAGTTCAATCCCTGGTACCAAAAAAAAAAAAAAAAAAAAAAAAAAGGAGATGAAAAGATGCACATCATATATTGTTTGGAAATCACAAATTAAAACAATGAAATGTCAAAACATCCCTGTTAGAATGGGTATATTCTGACACATTAACAGACAAATGTTAAATAGGATGTAAAGCAACAGGACTTATCATTTATTGCTAATGAAAATGCAAAATGGAACAAACATTTTGGAATACAATTTAACAGTTTCATACAAAAATAAACATCGCATGACCCAGCAGTTACACTTCTTGTATCTATACAAACAAGTAAAAAACTTATGCTCACACAAAAACCTTCATATGAATATTTTCAGTAGTTTTTTTCATAATTGTCCAAACTTGGCAACAATCATGATGTTCTTGACGATTAGTGAATAAACATACTATGGTACATCTATAAATGGAATATTATTCAGCAATAAAAAGAAATGAATGATGAAGCCATGAACAGACAAAAGAACTTTCAATATATATGCTAAGTGAAGGAAGCAAATCTATTTTTTAAAATAATTTTATTAAGAAGTAACAATGAGACAGTTTCAAAACAGGTTAGTAGGACAGTTACAATAATTAATACATTGCATATTGTTGTCTTCAAAACAGCCATTCGTAGTATAAGATGCAGACATAATAGCTTTTCTAAACACTACTAGTTTAACATTGCATATTGTTGTTTACATAGTAGCCATTCATTGTACAAGATACAGACATAATCGCTTGTCTAAACACTACCAGTTCAAAACTCTCTTCTCATTTAACTAAGAGAAAGTAGCTGCATATCATATTCACTACAAAACGGTGAAGGAAGTGAATCTAAAAACGCTACATACTAATATGGTTCCAAATATATGACTTTCTAGGAAAGGCAAAAATATGAAGACAGTAAAAAGATGAATGGAGGAGAAAAGGATGCCTAGCTGTGTACAGAGGATTTTGTAGGGTAGTGAAACTACTCTGGTGTTGCAATGATATATACATCCTTCTGTATTTGTCAAAGCTCACAGAATGAGCCAAGCATGATGGTGCACACCTGTAGTCTAAGCTACTCTGGAGGCTGAGGCAGGATGATCAGTTGAAAACAGCTTGGGTAACACAGCAACCCTAAGTTTAAAAAAAAAAAAGAGGGGAGAGTATGAAAGGAAGGGGACAGAATTTTCTTTGTAGTACCAGAAATTGAACTTGGGGCCTTGCACCTCACTTGCCAGGCAGATGTTTATACCGCCAAGCTATCTCCCCAGCCCCAAGGGGAAGAAAAATATTGACATATGTTATATAAATGTACCTGCTCTTCATGATAAATGTAATCATTAGGAACTGCAAATATGTACTAATAAAAATTAAAAACCCTCATAAAATATGCAATACCAAGCATAAACCTTAATTACTACAGATTTAGCAAATAACAATGTATTAATATTGGTTTATCAATTATAACAAGTATACCACACTAATACAAGATGCTGATAATAGAGGAAATTAATGTAGGGTGGAGGGTATATGAAAATTCTCTATACTTTCTATATGGATCTTTGTGCAAGTCCAAAACTGCTCAAATAATAAGTTTATATGTATTTTCAAAAAGGAAAAAGGTACTGCTGTATGTTACAACATGGATGAACCTTGAAAAATCATGCTAGCTAGGTGTGCTGGTGCAGGCTGAGGCAGGAGGATAGCAAGTTCAAGACCAGCCTGAACAACTCAGTGACTTAGTGAGAGCCTGTCTCCAAAAGAGAAGGGAAGAGAGAGGAGGGAAGGCCCTGGGTTCAATTTATAGAGAGACAGAGAGAGAGAGAGAGAGACAGAGAGAGAGAGAGAGAGAGAGAGAGAGAGAGAGAGAGAAACAGAGACAGAGAGAGACAGAGAGAGACAGAGAGACAGAGAATGAGACAGAGAAAGAGAAAGAGACAGGGAGATTACATTTTACAAAGGTCACATTTTGTGATTCCACTTACATGAAATGTTAAGAATAGGTAAATCTATAGAGGCAGAAAGTAGATTAGTGGTGGCCTAAGGCTGGAAGAATACAGACATGTGTGACAGCTAAGAGGTATAAGACTTTTTTGGGAATTGAGAATATTCTAAAATTCATTGTGATTATGGTAGTATAACTCTCTGAATATACTACAAGCCATTGTATTTATAAACTAAATGGGTGAATTGTATGATATGGCATGGCATGCATGTTAAGATGTGGCATGGTATTATGTTAATTATATCTCAATATAGCTATTTAGAAGAACAAAAATCTTACAGCTGTACCACTCTGAATGCATCCAATCTCATTTGAAAGAACAAAAATTATAGCTACATGCACGTGCACACACACAGGCTTAATCCGCAGAACCTATACATAAAATTGTTCCTCATGTTGTTTCCATACTTGCAGGCTCAACTGAGAATTGAAAATTGAAAACTTTTTAAAATTGTGTCTACTCTGGGGCTGGGGAGATAGCTCAGTAGAATAAGCACTTGCCTGGTAAGCGCAACAGCCTGAGTTCAATCTCCGGTTCCACCAAAAAAAAAAAAAAAAAGACTGAAAAATTGTGTCTACTCTGAACATACTTTTGTAACTATTCCCTAAACAATATAACAAATATTTATAGTATACATTATAAATAATCTAGAGATGATTTAAACCATAGCAGGGGCTATGTGTCTATTATGTGCGAGCACCACATTATTTTCTCTAAGGGACTTGAGTACCCACAGATCTTGGCGTCTGAGCATAATCCTGGAAAACAAATCCCCATCAGATAGCTGAGGGGCACCTACACAGCCTTAGAACATCAACACAGGCCACTGTGCTCTCACAATGACCCACTCTCTTCCTATAGCATGCCCATCTGTTCCTACTTTAAATTGGCCTGCACTTGCTCTGCAGAGCATGTTTCTTTTCCTACCTTTAGTAAATGCAAAACCTCACTGCCCTTAAAAAAAAGGCCACACCAAAAGTGGTAACAGTGGCCATTCTTTGCAGAGAACTGAGGAACCAGGAATGAAGGATAAGATGCTTTATTTTTATTGTACAACTGTGTCATTTGAAGGTTTTATTTTGTACATGTATTATACTCCAGGGGTCCCTTCGAACACTACTTCCAAACAGCAATCTTTTGCTACTTCCCAAAATAAGACACAAAGACAATCAAACCCAAAATACGGCCAAACAGATCTAAAGAGGTCATTTAAATGATGCTTATCCTACAAAGAATGTTAAACCTAGAGTGGCACCACCTGCCTGTAATCCCAGCCCTCTGAGAGGCTGAGACAGGAGAATCATCTGGGAAACTCGGATTTAGGGACTTATCTCAAACTGAAAAATAAAGATGGGCAGACTGGGGATGTAGCTCATTGTAAAGGAGGCTTAACCCATAGTCGGTTCAGTTGCAGAGGTTATTGCAATACAGAATTGAAAACACAGCATCCTAAATATTTCTTTCAAAGGTTACAATAAATGCTAAGCACACTAAGATGCTAACATTATTTGCACTTGGGTAGTAGGATGTTATTATGGCTTGTATCTGGATATTCCTTCAAAGCCCCATAAGTGGGGCTTTTGGGAGTGATGGATCATGGGTGTGTGATATCACTTAGTCTTCTGATTGGTTTAGCACAATTCTGGATGTGGGTAATGGGAAGACCCATCTTGAGTGTAATTATTAGTATTAATAGCACCAACTAATAGGTTTGCAGCCTGGACAGAATAAAAAAAGAAAGCAGAAGGAAGCCTGCTGCTTCCTGCCCTCTCATGGAATATTTCTCTTCTGCCATGGTCCTCCATCATGCTGCTCTGCCTTGAAGCCAACTGACTATGGACTGAAATCTCTGCAAACTGTAAAATACACTACAAAATAAACCATCCTCCTTTAACTTGTGGGTGTCATGTATTTTGTTCTAGCAATGAGAAAACTAAGATGTGGGGGTTGTTGTTTTACTTTTTAAAATATTTTTAGTACAGGGTTTCACTACATAGATTGGACTCAGTGATCTGCCTGTTTACAGCCTCCTAAGAGCTGGGATTATAGGCATGCACCAACATGCCCAGTCTCAATCGCTGTTTCAGTGCCCCCAAGGGTGGGGCCAGCACAGAAGGCCGGGAATTCAGGGATTGAACCCTCAGCCCCTGTGTCTGCCTAAAGAGATGCTTTAATTGGTTGAGCTATCTAGCCAGCCCTGTTTTGATTTTTTTTGAGATAGGATCTTACTATGTGGCTCAGTTTTGAGCTCACTATTTAACCCAGGCTGGCCTCAAACCCCCAGAAATCCACCTGCCTCCCCTCCCAAATCCTGGGATTACAGGGGTGTGCCACCACACCCAGCTCATCTGTGCTTTCATCAATAAATATATATTAATTTTTTAGAATACAGGGGTTTATTCTGTCATATTTAGGACTTCTGGAAAGAGGGTAAGTTTAGTCACATTCCTCACACATTATCATTAGTTCATTCAAAGCTTCTTTCTCTCTTTGTCCCTTTTGTTTGTTCATTTTATTTATTCTCCAGTACAGTATTTTCTCATCTCACTCTTCCTTCCCCCAAGACAAACATACCTTTCCTTTCTCTCTTTCTCTCTCTAGCTAGGGATTAAACCAAGGTCCTTCACACTGAGCTACATCTCTTCATCAAACTTTTTTAAAAATTTGAGACAGCTTCTCCCTAAATTATACAAGTAGGCTTGAACTTGAATTCCTTCTGCCTCAGCCTTCAAGAGTGCTGGGATTACAGGCATACACCATCAGGCCTGGCTAATTCTTTTTTATGGTGATAAGGATGGAACCCAGGGCCTTGCAAATGCTATACAAGCACTCTAACATTAAGCTGTATGTTCAGCCCCTTTCCAGTGTATTTAGTTGTTTTGCTTTGTTTTGTTTTGAGACAGGGCCTCACTAGGTAGTTCAGGCTGGCCTTGAACTCGGTTATTCTCTTGTCTCAGCTTCCCACACTGACAATTGTTTCTCTAAGACCCATGTTCAAGACATGATTCCACTATTAATTATCCAGTTGTCTAAGGGGAATGTTTTCAGAGGCTGGGGCAATGTGGAAAGTGATTTGGACTTAATCACAATTGGAGCTCCACCATACCTGGACTCAACTGTGTGGCTTTGGCAAGTTTCCCAAGTATCCCTTTGCTTCAGTTTCCTTACTTACAAGAGGGAGGTAAATTAAAGGCACCTACCTCAGAGGTTCTGCTCATTTTCCAGCCCGTATACTTACAAGAGCTGCTGATTTGGAAGGCTGTACCCTACACCAGCTGACCCAAATTATACCCCTTTTCCAAAAAACACCAAGGGAAATCATGCAGTTCCACTCCAGCAAGAGTGCACGATCATAGAGCTGAACCCAAATTTTATTGGTCTTCCATTTGTGCACTTGGATTTACTCAATGTGTATTCGCTGACCCTATACTCTGATCCTGTAGGTGCTAAGCTCTGTAGGAGAAGCACTCTTGCTATCAAGGGGCTTCCAATTTGGCAGGCCAGAGAGCTCCAGATATTAGAGGTAAAAGAGAGATCTGGCAGGAGTGTTAGCACAAAGGCTAGAATCCAATCCAGTTTGGGAATCAAGGTCAGCTGCAAACATAAAATGACACTTGATCACTTGTGTTCACTGGGTTAAAGGAGAAAATGTGAATAATTTTTCATAGAGATGACACTTCAAAGACCTAGACAAAGAAAGTCTGGTGTATTCTAGGACTATTCGTTATTAGTTTAGTAGTCAGAGCGTAACATGAGCCCAAGAATGACAAAAATGAAGCTTGGTGAATAGTTTGGCAGGGGCAGACCTCTGAATGACCTTGATTGCTAAAGAAGGAGCTAGAACTTTATTCCATATGGAATGGGGTACCATAGAAGGAAAGGATGCGCTGGCTTTTGTGTGGATGCCCTCTCACCATTGGTGTACATGAAGCACAGTAGGCTGAAGATGGCTATTCTGGAAGCCAGGGAGTAGTGCTGGGGTCATTCATGTGAAGGATGTTGAGGCTGGACAGGGCAGTAGCAGAAGATTTGAAAAGAAGGTAGATTTGGCCGGGCGTGGTGGCGCATGCCTGTAATCCCAGCACTCAGGAGGCTGAGGCAGGAGGATTGTTGTGAGTTCGAGACCAGCCTGAGCTACAAAGTGAGCTTAAAGCCAGCCTGAACTGCATAGCGAGACCCTGTCTCAAAAAGACAAAAAAAAAAAAAAAAAAAAAAAGAAGGTAGATTTGAAAGAAAATCATCAGCTAGGTTTGGTAAGTGATCAACTATGAGAAGGGGAGTTGATGTTACACATAAGATGGAAATGGTGTTGCACAAGTTTAAGTGGATAAGACAAAATAAGTGCCAGAGGAACTCTGAGAGCTCAGAAATCAGTGTGGGATAGAATGGGCAGAAACACCTTTCTCGAGCCAGGGAGATAGCTCAGTAGAATAAGTGCTTGCCTGGCAAACACAAGGTCCTGAGTTCAATCTCCAGTACCACAGAAAGAAAGAAAGAAAGAAAGAAAGAAAGAAAGAAAGAAAGAAAGAAAGAAAGAAAGAAAGAAAGAAAGAGAGAGAGAAGAGAAGAGAAGAGAAGAGAAGAGAAGAGAAGAGAAGAGAAGAGAAGAGAAGAGAAGAGAAGAGAAGAGAAGAG
>PVKA01044276.1:0-16273 GCA_004027165.1 Ctenomys sociabilis | reverse complement strand
AGGTCTGGGAGGTATGTTGGTGGCAGTTTGATAGGGATTGCATTAAATCTGTACAGAAACTTTGGGAGTATGGCCATCTTCATGATGTTGATTCTTCCTATCCAGGAGCATGGAATATCTTTCCACTTTCTGAAATCCTCTATAATCTCTTTTCTTAAGGTGTTGTAATTTTCTGTGAAAAGATCTTTGACTTCCTTGGTTAAGTGAATTCCAAGGTATTTCATCTTCCGTGGTGCTATTTCTATTGTTTCCCTTTCAGGGTGCTTGTTATCTGTGTAGAGGAATGCTATTGACTTTTGAATATTGACTTTGTATCCTGCTATGCTACTGAATTTCCATATCAGTTCTAGTAGTTTCTTGGTGGAATTTTTGGGGTCTTCCAAGTAACATATCACATCTTCTGCAAATAGTGATAATTTAACTTCTTCTTTACCTATTCTGATTCCCTTTATTTCTTCCCCTTTTCTAGTGGCTGTTGCTAATGATTCCAAGACTATATTGAACAGGAGGGGTGATAGAGGACATCCTTGTCTTGTACCTGATTTAAGAGTAAAAGATTTCAGTTTTTCCCCATTTAGGCTTATATAAGTTTTTGGCTTGTCATAGATGGCTTTTATCAAGTTAAAGTAGAATTCATCTATTCCAATTTTCTGTAGTACTTTGAACATGAGTAAGTGTTGGACTTTATCAAAAGCTTTCTCTGCATCAGTTGAGATGATCATGTGATTTTTAGATTTCCATCTATTAAAATAATGTATTACATCTATAGATTTTTAAATATTGAACCATCCTTGCATCCCTGGGATGAATCCTACCTGGTCATGGTGTAAGATCTTCTTGATGATTTGCTGTATTCTATTTGCCAGGATTTTACTGAGTATTTTTGCATCTATATTCATGAGGGAGACTGGCCTATAGTTCTCATTTTTGACTGTGTCTTTCCCTGGTTCTGGAATTAGTATAATACCTGCCTCCAGAAATGATTTGGGAGGACTGTTTCCTTTTCAATTTCATTGAAGAGCTTGTGGAGTATGGGGATTATATCTTCTATAAATTTCTTGTAGAATTCAGCTGTGAATCCATCAGGACCTGGACTTTTCTTTGTCGGTAGGCTTTTTATTATGTTTTGTATTTCATTGGCTGTTATTGGCTTATGGTTATATCTTCTTGGTTCAGTTTTGGTAATTTGTACCTTTTGGGGAATCTGTCCATTTCTTCTGTGTCTTCTATTCTGTGAGGGTAATGATTCTCTATTGATAATCTTCTGAATTTCCACTGGGTCTGTGGTGATTTCACCCTTTCATTCCTTATTGCATGTACTTGAATTTTTTTCTTTCCTTTTTCGATGAGGTTGGCTAGAGGCTTATCAACTTTATTTAGTCTTTCAAAGAACCAACTTTTTGATTTGTGGATTCTTTGAGCTGTTTTCTTCATCTCAGTTGAATTAATTTCTGCTCTAATCTTTATGATTTCTTCCCATCTTTGTGCTCTGGGTCTCGCTTGCTATTCTTTTTCTAGATATTGGAGATGCAACATTAGGGTGTTTATTTGTTCCCGTTCTGTTTTCCTAATGTGTGAGTTCATAGCTATGATTTTCCCTCTAAGAACTGCTTTCATCGCATCCCATAATTCCAGTAAGTTGTGTTTGAATTTTCATTGAATTGTAGATATTGTTGAATTTCTTGTTTAATTTCTTCTGTGACCCATTGATTGCTGAGTAGGGCATTGTTTAGTAGGGCATGAATTTAGAGGGTTTTTCTGGTTTCTCTTGTCATTTATTTCAGTTTCATTGCACTGTGGTCAGATAATATACATGGGATAATTTCTGTTTTCTTGCATCTACTTACGCATGACCTCTAGACTAGTATGTGGTCTATTTTGGAATGAAATTCTTTAGTTGTTCTTTGTCATTGAAAAGTTCTTTGTCACTGAAGAGTTGTGCAGGGTACATCAGTCTGGGTTTGAAATTGTTTTCTTTCAAGACTTGTAGTACTTTGCTCAATGCTATACTTGACTTGATGGTTTATGAAGAGAGATCTGCTGTTATTCTGATGAGTTTTCCTTTAAATGTCATCTGTTTGATTTGTCTAGTGGCTTTTAGTATACTGTTCCTGTGCTGAATTTATGGGATCTTGATTATCATAGTTGGGTGTGGTTTTAATTGTGTTGATGTTAGTTGGAGTTCCATATGCTTCGGTTCCCTGAATGTCAGATTGTTTCCCCATGTTTGGGAAATTTTCTGCTATTACTTCTATCCGTATTCTTGTTATATCATTTTTTATTTTGGCAGAAGCAGGGATTGAATTCAGGACCTTGAACTTGCCAAAGAAGCATTTATTCCACTGAGCCATTTCCTCAGTCCTTTTTGTATCATTTGTATTGACTCCTTATTTCTCATTGATACTTATTAGTCTCATGTTTCTCTCCTTTGCATCACCTTGCAAATGTTGAATTACTTTTATTCCTACATCCTAGTTTTTTTAAAGAGATCTTTTTGACCTTTCCACTAGCTGCAATGGTGTCTTCAAGGTCTGACAATCTATTTTCATTTTCAAACAGTTTTGCCAGCTTGTGATTGAGGTTTTAATTTCCTGTGTTGTACTTTAAATCTGCTTCATGCATTCTATTTCTTTCCTATATTGCTTATTCAAGGATTCCATCATTTTTCTATTCTCCTCTATTTTTTTTATCAACGTCTTTAGAACCACTTAGTATTTCTTTCATTATAATTAGCATTTCTTTTTTTACTTTAGAAATTATTTCTGATCTGATTTCCTCTATACCTTTCTTCAGTTGTTTTTTTCCTCCTGATGCTATTATTTCAGAGATTTTTCAGATGTGTGCTTTCCAGTTTCTTCTATGCTATTGTCTCTTGCATTTATTCTAGGTGGGCTAGGGGCCTAAAAATGCATTTTGTTCCTTCTCTTTGTCATTTTGTATACCACTGTCTTCTGACCTTTATTGTAGAACTTTAGTAGAGTTATTACCTTAGCCCCAGGTCTGGATCTACAAAGTTCAAACTCATCCATGAGGGTGTGGCTTCGCTCTGGCTGCTGTGCTCCATTTCTTCCTACTAAGACCCTTGGAGGTGGATCCACTGTGCCACTCTGGCAAGAGGTTCTGCTCCCAGATCACCTGGGTGGGTCTTGCCTCTAGCCTCTCAGTGGGGCCTTCTGCCCTAGGGTTCTGACTGATAGGGGAAGTTCCACTCACAGGCTGGGCCTGGGCACTAGCTGAAATAGAGATCTGGCAGGCCCCAGGAAGTCTCACTCACATGATGGGCCCTGGCTCTGGGTAGAATGAGAATCTGGCAGGTCCTGGGTGTCTCACTCACATGCAGAGACTGGGTCCTGGGTCAAATCAATTTTCAAATGTTAACCCATTGCTTTATTCCTGTGATAAATCCTATTTCATTATGGTTATTTTCATTTAAGTGTTCATCAGTTTGCTAATGATTTATTTACAATGTCACATCTATGATTGCTTCTTTTAATGATATTTTTTTAAATCTTTGCTTCTTTGGTTATGCAATCAAGAGGGCTCTCCCCTTATTGTGTAAGCCATCCAACATTCTTTCTTCAGTGCATATGAAAAAAGCACATCCATCTTGAGAAAAGTTGGTGAAACTTTAGGTAGACCCATCTAAGAAGTATTCCTTTCATGTGAAGATACTAAACTACCATTTGTATGTTTTCAGTTACTCTAGATCTACTTGTTGCCTCTCCCTTGTGAGATTTTTCTGTGGCAATTTGTTTACAAAAATATTAGAGTGAAATTTGTAAGGACAAGTCAGTAAAAACCTCATGGCTTGTCTGTTAGTTGGTCTTGGGTCACATGTCCCAGGGGAGCCTCTTGTGAGGATGCTCAAACCTGCCAGGGAGATTGTGCTGTGGTTAAGAACTGAAGTTTTCTGCCATAGCTACAACAGAGATTTTAAATGCCCAATGTTGGCCTTAGTTCCCTCTCCAGAAGACCTCAGTCTACCTCCTGAGACACAGCAACCCACTGAGCTGTCCTGGAATCTCTTAGTCCAAGATGGGAAAATAAAACACACTTACAGTTTTAAATCATTGTGTTTTAATTTGTTTTGTAGCCAAAACGATCCTTATAAATAATCACAATATGACCACAAACAAAAACTGCTGATGAATGAAACCTTTTTATGTTTGGAAAAAGAAGCAAATACTTAATTTTTTCCACGAATGAGTATTTTAAGTGAAGAAAGTTCTCTGTGTGGCAAGGCATTCCCCATTCATTTTTCCTTTGGGCACACAGCTGATCCACTGGCTTCGTGAGTGTTTCCTAGTAAGCTCATGGTGACATGTTAGTCTCCTCCACCTAATTGCTGTTGCTTAGTGCTTGCTTGGTCAACTTGTTTCAGCAATGCCCCAGGTCACTAGGACATTGAGACATGGCCCAGCAATGATCAAGAAGGTCTGTGAGGCCATCGGGACAGATGTAACACTGGAAAGAACCCATGACTCGGTACCTCGTCTCCACTGCGAAAGACTGAGTGGGGGACAGACCTTCAGTATTCTCAGACATGGAAAGTAGTCTTCTCTGAGCTCGAATGTCTCCTGCTGAAAGTTGGCAGCCAATGTCATTTTCATTTTCCTCTAATATTGCAAGTAGATGATTTTTTTTTCTTTTTTCAAAAACAAATAATTCTGAGACTTGAGGCTTTCTAAATGATTATTGTCAAAACTACTAACAGAGTTCTTATAGATGAAGATAGTTATATGGGAAGAAACTCTTTCATTCAGAATTTGAATTTTAACCTTTTATTTCTCAAGACCTAGAGCCAAGGTCTAAAAATACCTCTAGACTTGGACATAACTCATTTATAAGATCAGATACAATCGTGCAAATAACCTTAGCAAAAGCCACATGAATGAGAAATTTGATTCTGGGAAGCTACCTAGAATTTGCTGGTTGATGTTCTAGTTTATTGTGAATATCTGGGTTGACTCTGTACTTCTTTATGCCAGGTGGGATTGCATGCCTTTACTGGAGCTCGTAAGTTATGGGGGAGGCCCTAGGGCCCCTCAACAGTCCAACTGGGGACTAATGAGAGCGGTCCGCTTGATTCTCAGAGCAAAGTGGAACAAGATGTTCAGAACCAAGTCAGAGTGACATGGATGTGACAGGTTCAAAAGAGGAGAAGAGGTGACAGTGGCAAAATTGTATCCTCCAACAGATGTAGAAGTCCTATCCTGCAAAATGAGGAAGATCTTATTTGAAAGAGGATTGAAAATTACCAAACTGAGATGAGGTCATTATAGTGAGGCCTAATTCAATATGACCAAGTCCTTATGAAAAGGGGACAATTGAGTGTAACAACAGAGGGAAGACACAGTAAAGACCACCTACAAGCCAGGGGACATCCAAGACGATCAGAGGCTTGGAGCAGATTCTTGGCTCTATCTCCCAGAACCAGTCCTGCTGGTCCCTGGAACTCAGAGTCCCTCACCTACAACTGTGTGACAGTGATGGTCTGTTGCTGGCCTGATGTACTGCGTTCCAGGCAGCAGACACTTTTGCTGCTGTAGCTCTGGGGTTTAGGATGGTACTCCTGCCTAGGACAGGACTCCTGCGATGCTTCTGTACTGGAACCAGTTGATCCAGGGCTACTGTGCTTCACCACAGCAAAGACAAAGCTGCTGGGGGATGTGAGCTTTACCCTCTTTCTGGGGAGACTCTTGGTACTGCACTTAGGCAAAGTATGTGATTAAGACAGTCTCCAAGAAAGCAAATAGGCTGCGGCTCCAAGAAGGGCAGGATTTTCCCCCACCCTGACTAGACTGCCTGTTGAGCAGTGACAGTACTCCTAGCACCCTGAGAGAACCAGGCTTCTCCTCTGTCCTCACAGTCAGGTTCCAATTTTACAGAAATCCCCTGGAACATAAAAAAAAAAAAAAGACGTCAGGGGGCCTCTGTGGATTTATAGAATCAAGGTTTCTGGAGGTGGGAAGCTGGAAATTTGTGCCTTATCCACATCGCAGGGTACTATGGCAGATAGCTTGGTTAGCTCTCTTTGTCAACAAACAGAGGCAAATGACTAACTAAAATTACTCAAAAGCAAATTAATTCTGTGCTCTCTGTGTTTGGGAAGAACTGCAATCTCTGGAGGCTAAAGCAAAGGAATGAAGATCCAGTTAGGGAGCATTAGCCTCTAGAAAGTGGTGACACCTCCTCCCCAGTGTTCAGGACCTGCAGGAAGGACTTGTAGGTCAGAGGCTTGGTTCTCCCTCCTTCCAATCTATGGCTCTCTAATGCCCTAGGGCAAGCATGGGCCCCTGTAGCAGTGGTCTTTGAGGCCACTGGTGGTGGTGCATTTTATTCCACTTAGAAAGCCATGTTAAGAGAAAATATGATTTTTTATGTGGATGCAACACAAAGTAAAGCCAGGAGCACCTGTGGGAAAGGAGCCCAGGTGCCTGCTTTGAGCAGATGTGCAGCTCATCTTCTGTGACTCGTGTTTTCATAGGCCAGGAAGATGCCTCAGCTGAGTGGAAAATGTAAGAGGGGTGTGACCCATAGATTTGATTTGATTTTTTCACAAATGGACAATTTTCAGTGACAGAGTATCTTAGAACAACTCCAGACTTGGAAGGAAGAGTGCTTTTCTTGTGTAAATCCATCTCCTCCACGCCCTGAAATTGAGTCCAAGGAGTTCTTCCAGGGGTGCCATGCTCTGTGTGGGAGTGAGTGGGGTGGCTGGGTAAAAAAAAAAAATCACCATGGAGATTTTCCCAGTTATATTGAGTGTTTTGAGGGTGCTGTTTTAAATTGGGCAAAGAAATTCTTAGGTGTGTGGTAAGTAGAACTGTTTAAGTTGCATCAAAGTAAAATTCTTAAAAGCACACAGAAATAGGAGCTTTCATTTATGAAGAGCTAGATATATTTTATTAATTTTATTTTAATTTTTATATATGTTAATTTTGTATTTTATGGTTTTATGCACTATATCTATATACCTACAATATATTTTATATTTTCATGCTGTGTGTTTATGTTAAGATATATATGGTCATGTTTGGGAATAGATGGCAAAATTCAATAACCTTTTGTTTTTCCTGTTCTTAATGTTTGGGATGAAACCCAAGATTTCGCTCTGTGCCTACCTCTATGCAAAATGCAAAATTCAAATATATATTCTAGATAAATGTCTAGATTTCAAGAAAATATGCTTGCAAGGGATTCTTTTTTGCCACGTATTTACCTAAATATAAATGTGTGACAGCAAAAATCCAAGATGACTATGCATAAGATGTAGACACAGTTTTACAGAAAAAGAAAATATGCATTGGAAACCATTTGCTTTTGATAGCATAGCTGGGTGATTTTTATTTTTTTCTACATGTCATTTTTATTTTTCATATTTTCCACAAAGACCATGTCATTATTTTTATAATAAGAAAAAATATAACTCTGACAAGTTTTCCATGCACTTTTCTATTTACTTTGTTTAATTATATTTGTTTTCTATGTGATGGCAGAGCTGCTGGTAAAATCATAAACAGACCTTCTGAGGACTCAACGTTGCAAAAGAAAAACTGTTTCCTATCATCAGGTGTGTTGCTACGCTCCCATTTAGAACGTGTCAGATTCTGTGTGTATTACTGCCAACAAATGCTTCTCTGGTCAAAAGAACACTCAAGAGAACACGGCTCTTTCATCATACAGTGAGTAATGGATGTAAATTCCAAGCGGTGGAGACAGTCTTGGAAATATCGGCTCTATGTTTTGTAATAACAAAGCACGAATATTTGATCCTTTGTAGGCTTTCTGCATTGCGAGCAGGACTGCAGAATTGGTCTCTCTTGGAGAGGTCCAACGTGTGAGCTCATCCAAAGGATCATGAGCCCTTGGTGAACTGCAGGGCGAAAGTCCTGTCACCCAGGGACCCTGCCAGGAGTAGGGGTCTTGCGTTCCTGTACCCAGGGAACTTTCCAGAGTCAGTGGTAATGATGATATTTGATTTGACTGGTGCAAGGAGGCCAGCCCTCTATGTTAGGAAAGATCATTTAGAGAAATTGGAAAAACAAATTCCTCCTTCCCTCCTCTTGGGATTTGCATTAGGAGTGTTTATTCTCAGATGAAAAGGATTAGAGAGAAGGCTTTTCAGATATGTTGGTTCACGGCTGAATGAGATGCTGGTGGTCGGCTTGTGATGAAACAGTTGTACAATGTGCACTTTGCTAAGAGCTGTTTATCTCCCCTGGCTGGGGATCTCACTAACTGAAAACAGGCTTCTTTATTGATATTTCCCTAAGTATTGCTTTGGTAGCCTTTGCTTAGCATCTCTCAGTATTCTCTAGGAAAATTATTTCGTTTACCAGACCTTTCTAGCAGTGGCCTAGGAAAGCTGACAGGACATCTCATTCACAAATCGGACACAGAAAGGAGGTGAGCAATCCCAGGAGGCAGCACAGATGGGAGAGTGTGGCAGGACAGTATTGTCTACAGGGGTGTTCTCCCCTTCCAGAGTATCCAAGTCATGTGTCACTCACTGGTCTAAGGTTTCTGTGATGTCCACCCTGCCTTGCTCCTGGCATTGATCCTTTCCAAAGTCAGGGACCCAAGAAAGTGGGCAGAGGGAACCAGCTATCCCTGAGCCCTGAGAGACTCCTCCTGTGATGTACTTGAGGCACTGATCTCTTCAACCCTGCACCTTGACTCTGAATTGCTCACAGTTAAGTAAACTGAGGTTCAGGGAGGAGGAGGGAATCACCCAGAGTCAGAACTCTCTTGGATGGCAGAGTGGAATCAACCTAGGGTCTATCTTATTCTGACTCCATGGCTATTCTCTACATACTATGATATTTATTTATTTATTTATTTTGTTTGTTTGTTTGTTTTGTGGTACTGGGGATTGGATCCAAGATCTTTGCACTAAGCTCCATCTACGGTAGTTTGCTTCTTTGTTTTGTTGTTGTTTATTTGTTTCTCTTTCATCCATCTTTCTTTCTTTCTTTCTTTCTTTCTTTCTTTCTTTCTTTCTTTCTTTCTTTCTTTCTTTCTTTCTCTCTTTCTTTCTTCTTTCTTTCTTCCTTTTCTGACAGGATTTGAGCAGGTTGCCAGACCACCTAACCTGGGCTAGATCTGGCAGCCCTGTTACCATAGCCTCCCAGAGCGGAGCAGTGGGGTTGCAGGTGTACCCCAGCACACGTGCCTACAGCCTTGGTGTTTGTACTTTTC
Source organism: Ctenomys sociabilis (assembly GCA_004027165.1). Taxonomy (NCBI): domain Eukaryota; kingdom Metazoa; phylum Chordata; class Mammalia; order Rodentia; family Ctenomyidae; genus Ctenomys; species Ctenomys sociabilis. The sequence goes on along the minus strand of PVKA01044276.1, from coordinate 7,072 downwards.
CTTGTACACAGAAACAGAAAGAAATGAAGAGAAGCTAAAGAGGGAAGGGGGGCAAGATGGATCTTTGATTTTGTTTTGTGACACTCTGAAGTTTTATTTCTGCCTTTTCAAAGGTAGAAATAGACACACGTGAGCCCAGCCATGGGCCATAGCAGCAGGATTGTGTCCGCATCTGTGCTGGAGGACACAGAGTGACCTGCCCAGCCTGTGCCTCATGGATTATAGACCCCTTTGAGACCAAGCACAAAGCAGAGGCTTGTCTGTTACTGAGAACCAAAGTTATTATTGTCATTATTATTGTTCTTATAAAGTCTGAGCTTTGCAGAGGTGCAAGAAGAAAGCTGGCCAGAATTTTCTCACAACTTGAAAGCCAAGGAAACCATTAATTTGGTTCCTTTAGGCAAGAAGTTCTAATTGATCAGGACTCAAAATACACAGTCTGGATTTTTTCAGTTGATCAAATATGCAAGTAATTAAGTTTTCTTTTTCTTAGTGCCAAAATAACTGCAATGAAGTTAAACAGGAAAATTCAGTGGTTCTGAGTTACATGACAAGCCACAGCCCTCCCAGAGGAGCAGAGATTCTGTGAGCAGACACTTAGGTTGACCCTTCATGACCATGTCTTAGCTTCAGCAAGCAGAGCCATGCGAAGCGTCCCTCAGTCAGGATCCTGTGTGGAGGCCACATCCAGGACCCAGGTTTCCTCTGACTTGCCTGGGCCCCAGGAGCGTCCCTGCCTCCATAGGGAATTGATGTACAGAAAACCAAACTGCAGGAGAGACAGAGAGAGGGGAATTTTAGGAGCCATGTGGAGAGCAAAACCCCCATGCAGAAGTCAGTTGTGGAATCTGCAGGAGAGACAACATTAAGCTGAAGTTTTCCTGTAACCCAGGCAGACTATGGGAATCAAAGCAGCAACATCAGTATAGTGCACACCCACCTGAAACCTGAGAATAAGACCTTATTTGGAACTAGGACTTCAGGGTAAGGATAAGGATCTTGATGAGATTGCAATGGATTAGAACTGGATTTCTATCTACTGACTTTCTAAGGAAGAGAAATCAGACAGAGAAAAGGCCATAATAAAATGGAGGCAGAAACTGGAGCGATGAAACTTGAAGCCAAGGAATGCAAGGACACTCTGGGGCCTTCAGAAAGATCATGGCTCTTCCTACACCTTGATTTTTTAAAAAAATGTATTTAGTACAGTGTCTACAGGGTTTCACTACACAGATTGGGCTTGTAGTGATCCTCCTGTTTTCAGCCTCAAAACAGTTGGGATTACAGATGCTCACCACCACGCCCAGTCTCTGTTGCTGTCTCAGCACTCCCCATGGGCAGCGCCAGCATGGCACACCAGAGATCGAACCCTGGTAGCTGCGCCTACCTAAGCAGGTACTTAAGTCCACTGAGGTATCTGGCCGGCCCTCTGCACCTCAATTTTGCACTCTTCCTACAGAATTATAAAAGAATAAATACCTGGTGTGTTGAAGTACTAACCATGCAGTAATATGGATACAGAGCTTTTCACAGAGGTCCAACGGTCAACTGTGATCCAGGGCCTGAAACCATACAGACATTATGCAAACCAGCAAGAAGCCAGAAGAGGGTCAAGAAGATGACCTTAACTGGAGAAGGATGTCCTGCAGGTGAGTAGAGCACTCTCCATAGTACCTGGAAGGCTGTGGAGAGACCATTCAGACTGCAGGAGACCCACTGCAGATTATGACTTGAACAGGGGATTGCTAAGGCTTTACCTGCTGTGTTTTCTCCCTAAGAATGCTGGCCAGAAAATGAAGGAGATGTACTATGAGCCATAGATTGGTTACAGTGGCAGCAAAGCATTATGGGTGAGGATTTTTTGGTAAATGTATTTTTACTTAAGTAGAAACCACTGAGTCCCCTTTACCTTTAAGAAAGTCAGTCCTTTCTGGCCATAGCATGATTACCACAATTCAAACTTCACATTGACACAAGACTTACTTGGCCATCTATGTTCAAATCTGGGGTTTTCCTGATGGTGCCATCTATGCTACGACTGGTCCCAGGCCTAGGATCTGAGCCAAAGCTGCTTGTGGCATTGGCTTCTCGCATCTCCTGACTGTTCTTTTTTCTAAAGCAATTTGTCAGTCTTTTGTTATTGTTCTTGAACTTCAGGATTTGCAAGACTCCAGGGTAGCTGGTTTATAACACTTCCTTCGTAGGTTTATCTGCTATTTCTTCAGGATTGGATTCAGGTTATGCATATTGACAAAAATCCATAGAAATGATATGTTCCATTCAGTTTGTTGTATCTGGAGACCTATGAGATTGGCTTAGCCCACTACTTTTCATTTTAAGTTTTAACATTGATTTATCACCAGTTTTCTCATTGATTAAGACAGTACCCACTCCCATACCTTTGTTAAATGACTACCATTCTCTTTGCTTAGAAATTGAGAAGAAACTACACCACTGGGTACAGAAATGAACCACACACACCAGACTCTCAGCTTCTACAAGAAGATACCAAAGATGTGGCTAAAGGATTGGAAACAACCCTCTGTCTAAAGGAGATTCTCCTCCATGAAGGAGAAATGAGCTCAGGAAAGCTGTGTGCTCCTGTGTCCTTCCAGGGAAAATGCATGAATCATAAAGAAAAAGACAAATCTTGGCAGGTGTCCAGCTCTGGTCTCCCCACCCACAGTAGACAGCTTCTCCTGCTGTGGTGCTCACAGGCCTGGAGTTCCAGAAGCACCAGGTGCCCCAGGGGTCCTGTGCCTCAGGAAAGAAGAGGCTTGGCCTGGGAGACTACAGCAGTCCTGCAGGTTTGGCCCACTTTTCCCAACCTGTCTTTACATTTTTTTTGGTCTTTAAAAGTACTTTTGATTTATTACTCTAAAGCACACATTGCCATTAATCGTCTTTCAAGCTTTGAGCACACTTATTTTATCAATCTTACCACTTTCTGAAGCAGTTCTGGAAATGCTCTTTTTGAGCACTGTTACAAGATATGATGAAAGAACAGAAACATAGTGAATGCAACTGCCACCCAGTAGCAAGGGAGGCTTGTAGAAACATGACCCATTCACCTGCTCCACCAGGTGTGGCACTGCGCGACTTCTGCTTTCTTCCCTAAAGTCAAAGTGATCCTGAAGGAGAAAGACGATAGATCAGTCCAGGACAGCAGGCATCCAGGGCAGCAGAATGAAAGACACAGGAAGGAGGACTCCAGAGCTGCTGCAGAAAGCAGCAGGGAGCAGGGGGGATGGGTGTGTGAGAGGCGAGGGGGAGGCTCTGATCAAGAGCCGTAGCAGTGCATCTTTATGGTAATAAATTTTAAAGTTTAAGTTCTAACTGTCTCCCAATACACTTTCATAAGTGGTACTGCAACTGCCCTTTGGACAGTTTGGTAATATAATCTCTAAAATACTATTGTTGAAGTATATTTTCTGTTTAATACAGATCCTAAGAAAGCATGATTTCTACACCAGTGAACAGGTGGAATCAAATGCAAAAGTATTGTATTTTCATTTAAATAGTCTATTATTACTGAAAGGGTCATCATTATTTGACCCAAATAGAAATACATCAAATGGAGATCATTTCTTTTAGCCATGAGCTGTCATTAGAAACAGCTGCTATTAGTTGGGCTGGTGATGTAGCTCAGCGGTCCAAATGTCTGCCTAGTAAGCACAGGATCCAGAATTTGATTCCTGGTACCAAAACCAAAACCAAAATCAGAACAAAGGAATCTATTTTAGTGTTTAGTCATTTAGTGCTTGGTAAATCAATTAGTATTTAGTTAAAAACAAGTCACTTAGTGTTAACCAACTTTAGTGTTAAATAACTAAATTAATTTTTAATTTTTGAAATGCAAAAGGCCTCCACTAAACAACAGCACAATAATATATCATTAAAACTTCATAGTGTTTTCGTTAGATTGGCTTTATATTTATGATTAATTCATAGGAATTGAATATTTCACAACTATTTGTTTCTCATTCTGGAATTTTTTTAACCTTTGTTATTTTGTTAAGATCCTTTTTTTCTTTAAGCATTTCTAAATTTTAGCAGTCAGTTTAAGTTTTCCTTTGATGGCAAACACACACTCTTACTCTCTCTCTCATACACACACACACACAACCCTGGACTGACTCTCAGGCCAGGAAGCAGAGCTATGTACGGGAAAAAGACACTGTAAGCTGAATAAGCAGAGGAAATGATGCCACTGGGTGAGTTGGAGGACAGAGGCTCAGACTGGTACCCCCGTGTCTGTGTGTGGAGGGAAAGAAACAGGAAGGAGCAGGCCTTATCAGAGAACAGTAGGGGGCAGGTGGGTGGGTGGGGTCCCACTCACCAGGCGGGTGACCAGAGAGCCAAGTAAGCTGTCTGCTAAACACTAGAGGGTAGACAATGGAAGGAGGGGACATGATCCCCTCTGTTTCTGAAAGGGCCACTCTCCAGGAAAGGGTGGGGTGGGGATATTCTTCCAGAACTTGGGTGGAATCCCTTCAATGCCTGTGACTTCACATCTTGTTACTTCACCAGCAGATTTCCTGGACTGCCATATAGATCCATATTTGTAATTCTCTCACTTCCAGAGATGAGTTGGGATCCTGGAGGTTGTTGCCATTTCTTCAGTTTACTTTGATATTTTGAACTTTTTCTACAACAACAACATCCATCAGCACCACCACCATCCCTGGCAGTTGCAGAGCTGGGTTTGGCTGCCCTGAGAAAGATCTGATGACTCCGGGGAGGGTCATGCCCTCACACCCTCCCTATGGCCCACAGGAGTCATGAGTTCCCGTCCTCAGGGCCATCCACTGATAGCTGTCTCATACCCCTCTCAAAGAACACTCTGGGGTGTGGCTCCTGGGAGAGTCCCAGGGAATGCAGGAGGAGGCTCTGAGCCTGAGTCTGCTGCACAGATACTGGGACAGAGGTGTGGCTGTGGACACAAAGGTGGTAAATTAAAGTGACTTCAAGATGACTCTGGGATTGGCATCTCCAGGCTCTCTTGGGAGTTGTGAGCTGAAGATAACAGGGCTGCTTAAGGGAGGAAGCTGAGTCAGGGTGTCACCACAAAAGCAGAGTCACCCTCATGCAGAGACACATGAATGGACTAGACAAAGCAGCTCCACAGAGCGTTCACCAGCCTTAAATCTCACTGTCTTTACCAGTTTCCCTTGAACTCTTCCAATTAAAACTCCAGGTGTCTTAGCAAATACCTCTGGGAAGACAGTCTTCTGACCCATTTGCTGAGAGCAACAGAGCAAAGAGGGACCCTAGCAGGACCACACCCCTAACTTTTGTAAATAAGGCCCAGCTTCCTGGGGAGGCAGGAAATATGGAAGCCAGGGATGAATATCAGTCAACGTTATGGTTTCCATCTGAAATATCCCTGTAGAGTCTCACGTATGTAGAGATGGAGCTATTGAGAGGTGGCTGGAGCATGAGATGTAATTCACTGGTGGACTGACCCCCTAATGACTGACCCCCTAATAAATGACCCCTTAATGACTCATCCCCTCATGACTGACCCCTTAATGACTGACCCACTAATGAATTCATAAGCAACTGTGCTGTTAGCAGGAGAGGTCTGGTTGGAAGAGGACCCAGAGGTCTGTCTCCCTCCAAGCTCTTCCCATTTCCTCCTGCTTCCTGGCCACACCGAGCTGAGTAGTATTCCTTCACCAGATCTTCCCACTGTGGCCTTCCAGCCTTGGAACCTTTTGACTATGGACTGGATCCTCTAAAAACCCTGAGCCAAAACAAACCTCTTGTTCTTGAAGTTGTGGGTATCAGGCATTTTTTCCCACTGATGAGAAAAATGACTAAGACAGGTGAAAATCTCACAGCAGAGGGGACCCTGGAAGGAACAAGGACATGCTGGCTGCTAGAGTCTCAGCTTTTCCCATTGGCCTTCCATTCCTGCTGCTGCTTGTGTAGCTCATGGAGAACTGGAAGGACCAGGAGATTTCCCCAGGAAGAGGGTGGAGTGCAGGATGCATCCCAGGTCCTGCACATTTGAGTCAACCGTCACAGCAGGCTCTGAAAGACACGAGCCACAGCAGGACATATATCTGGCTCTCATCAAAGCAAATGATTTATTTCTGTCAGTTTAGCTACTCTGACTTAGCTGTTACCACAATTTTGGTACTTTAAATATCTCTACTATTATTGATCGTATAAGTTTGAGATCAATAGAAACATATTTCTGCATACAGTGAGACATTTTTCACAATCTACAGAAATAATGTTGATGTGAAATAATTATATTTAAAACACTGTAAATATAAAAGTTTAAACTAAAATACTCATTACAACTACATGATACTTAAATGTAGTTTATCCCTGAATTTATAGATAATTTTAGAATACTTAAGAATTTGCAATTATTTTTCATTTTAATTTTTTTCTTAGTTCCTGTCTTGGTTACAGTATGTTTTGTCTAAATATTTCTAGGTTTTATGAAGTCACAAAGAGGTTTTCCTTTAGCCGCTAACATGTATACATGACAAGTGTACACACATAACCACAGTGTAAATATAGGGCTATTTTTGCTAGGCCATTATCTCCGATCATTTGAGAGGAAGTGCTGAAATTGTTGAAAAGTTAAGCAAGGAAATTAAAAGAAAACATTATGTGCAGAATCTATTTGTATAGAATTTAAGATGTGATCAAAATATACAGTGAATGCTCAAATTTTTAAAACTGTATCACAGTTTTAAAAAATTGCCATGCATCCCCCTTAGAACTCTCCCTCTCACTTTGAACGCACTCATCCCACGGTGCTTGGCACTTTCTGAAGCTGCCCCGGAAACCCTCATAAGGTGCAAGCAGGAACACGAGGAGTGCTACCGCACAGTGCTGTCTGACAGAAAGGCAGCTTGTATGGACACAGTATGTCCTCCTCCATCCACTTCGCTGCGTCGGACCTCATGTGTCTCTGGGTTGGACTTTACGTGGCTCTGGGTCAGACCTCATGTGGCTCTAGGTTGGACCTCATGTGGCTCTGGGTCTTACCTTGTGTGGCTCTGGGTCAGATCTCATGTGGCTCTGGGTCTTACCTCATGTGGCTCTAGGT